>JAPDEL010000077.1:0-161027 GCA_027569095.1 Aspergillus conjunctus | reverse complement strand
CGCTGTCTGGTGCTTTGTTTTTCTGTTTTTTCTCTTTTTTTTTTGTGGTTGTTTGCGTTTCTGGGTGTTTTTTTTCTAACCTGCCTCACATAACACCCCCCCCCCCCCCCCCCTCCCCGGGGGGGGGGGGGGGGGGCCCCCCCCCCCCCCCCCCCCCGGCCCTGTTTGTATACACAAAGCTCCTCTGACGAGATCAAAGAACTGCACCACAATCCTCGGCGACGCTTGCCACCCAACCTTACCTTACCAAGGCCAAGGCGCAGCAATGGCGGTGGAAGACGGTGCACTCCTGGGACTCCTCCTCGGTGAATTCCACAACAACGTCAAGCCTATTATAGGTACCGGTGATCCGTTACTCGTGTCCCTGCTCCACCTCTACGAGGAGATGCGAAAGCCTCGCACTACACTAAACGTGCAAGGGGCAGTCAATAATCGATCCTTCTACCACATGGAACACGGCCCAGAACAGGACGAGAGAAACCGATTGGGTAAGACGTATGACTATAAGAACGGCTCGAGCAAGTATGCCTGGTTGGACTCTCAATATCAGACAGACCTGTTGGGGTATGATGTACTCGCACATGGAAAGGAGGCGTTTCGGGAATGGACGGAGAAGAATATGCCAGAGGAATTCACTCCGGGCGATAATAGCGTATCTAGACTTTAGTTTATCTGAGATGGCTACACATTTACTGAAGTTCAAGCTCTTGTGAAGGCAGCAGATGCATTTGACAGCAAACGTGTTTCTTATACTTTTAATCGAAGGTTGTGAAGAAGCGTTCATAGATCCCTTGGGATTGACCTGGATCCCCCCTAGCCCCTCCCCCTAACAATAGTAACCCTCTCTTCCTTCTCCTCCATCCCAGCTAAACTCATCATCCTCAACCTGGGCCCCATCCTCATCGCTACAATCACCAACCCAAACGCAACGATAGTCAGAAATGCCATCGTCCCATACACCCACTCAACCCCCACACGGTCTGCCCACGGAACCACAAAAAACGTAATCGCCAACCCCAACACAAGCCGATACAGATTCAGTGCCGCGGTCACATCATGCGCGAGCCGCGGGGCGAAGCACTCTGCAACGTAGTTCACGGCCGGGGGCACGCCGCTCACACTCCCGAATGTAACCAAGAACGTGGCGAGCGCGAGAACCATGTAGTGCCAGTGGTGGTGTAGGGTAGCGCCGAAGAGGCCCAGCCCCAGCGGTGTGATTATGAGTACAGGGATCCAGAGACTGTGTAGGCGGTATTCTGCCTTCCAGGTTCCACCGGTCCGAGCGCAGATGGCGAGGGGGAGGCGGTCGTTAAGGTAGTGGCCGTATATTTGGGCGGCGAGGACACCGAGCCATTGGGTGAAGGTGACTTGAGAGGTTAGTTTGATAGGGAGGGGTTGCTAGGGGAGAGAGGAGGGGATGAGCTCACATGCTGCGTTCTGGAGGGGGGAGAAGCCGTATCCACCGGCCTGGACGGGCTCTTGGAGGTACACGGTTAGGAAGGTCGCGATGGTCACATTCCAGGCGAAGTAGATCAACAAAGCGCAGCCGATACACACGGTGATTGGAGATATTATGACGAGAAAGGGTCGAATAGCCTCATCGAGTGCCTTTCCTTTGGGCTGCTTCGGCATTATCCGGTGAGTGAGGAGGTAGGTGGCCACTTTTCTCGCGATGAACCCTCCAAAGATAGGCATTGGGGGATCTCTCTCCGACCGAGGCCAGCGAGTCTCATCGAGGAAAAGAATACACAGGATAGCCATAAGCCCTTCAAATCCGACATTGAACCAGAATTGCACCGTCCATGGCGCAGACTCGACGATGAAGCCAGAGAACGTCGCAGCAGCGACTACGCCGAGGAGGATGGAAGTCGAATAGATCGCGAAGCATTTCCCGCGGTCGTGGAGGAAGAACGTTTCCATGATGACACCTGCGCCCACTGCATACTCTCTGATTAGCGCATATCCCCATGCAACAGAATCGAGGAGTCTGACACGATGTTGGCGCGGAGCTAAAGAGCGCCGCAAAGAGCCGTGAGATCACAAACGGGTGGTATTGATTGGATTTTGTCATGTTCGCAGACCAAATATTCATGCAGAGGGTCAGAATGAGAGACCAGAAAATGCACGCGCATTTACCGCATCTCCCTGCCAGAGGAGACCAGAACAGGGGCCCTGCGACCATGAGCACTTCAACAACTTCCGTAGCGTGATTGAAAGGTGTACTGACCCACAGCAAGACCAGCGATTGCAGCGGAAATCTCCCATCAAATCAGTTCTTATTCAAAGTACGGACCACCGACTCGCTCACACTGTAAGACATTTGAACAACCGTGACCCCATACAGTTCAGCCTGGGGATGAAACCCCGACGCATTTGCCAGCGCCTGAACCGTTCCCGCAAAGGCGGCCAAATTGACCACGACCAGAGTAATTACCTTCCTTGCCGTGGACCAGTTCTTCCCCAATTAGCTGTCGAGTACTAAGATGTCGCAAAGTCCAACATACCAACGGGTCATTAGGATCGTCAGAAGGCTGAGGGACAAGAACAATCCCCCTCGGACTGACCTTCGTCAATGGACACACAGCACCGGCGATCTCCCTGAGGGACTCGAGACGAGGATGGGCACCCATTGACGTGACTTTAGATTAACAACAGAAAAAACCTCAATGGAGGGAGAAAAGCAAGAGAAAACACATATAAGGAATCCAGGGCAAGTCTGTTTCAGCCCAATTGCCACATTAAAGTTTGCCTCGTGCTCTCACCTCAGCACCAGCACCATGTATGCTTTGTTTTACCATCGCAGATGCATAGCTCACGTAACACACACGAAGCATTCGTGATACAAGCCAAGACACTCGATTTCCCGATTTGGCCAACACAAGGTTTGAATCAGGGCCGGATCGCCTCGTGGTTGTCAGCAGGACGCGAGCGATTGGTTTGGACCCTCGGCCCACAGACCCAGAGCTTAATGTTCTCTGTTCATGGCATGCATGGTTAGGTAAGACTTGTTCGTCTGGAACACGATGTCCCAACCACCTGCAGGTGCGATTCCGGTGGCCCCGCACAAGAGGCCATATTCTATCCCCGAGGCCGAACATATAGCAGTTAATCAGAAGTCACAGAGACTTGAGGACTTGATGCGATCTAGCTCCATCTATGACTCCGGATGCTGGCTTTCCAAATACTCATCCTGTTTTAGAGCAAGCCCATCACCAAAGATCAATGCACACGTGACTACTGTCGCACTAGGGGCCGATTGATACTATTCCCGATGGGATGAAAACGACCAGGAAGCGGTCGACCTGCCAATATGGCGCATTATCACGATAATTCAAATCCCAGACGCCTTGGCTATCACAGAGACCACATTGGCCGTCGAGTGTACGATGCAAAGCGAGCTGAGGCGCATCGCAGCGACCGTCTCGGTATGTCGAGATAGTGCCATTAGATTGTTCCCACGATCGGCGATGCGAAGAAGACACGGTCCGAGATGGAGGCATCGAGGTGGAGTATGATCTATCAAGTACCAAAGTATTTAGATGCAAGACACCGCGGAGGGCCTTCCTCACGCTGGGCTTTTGCAGAAATGTCAGACTTCCATGCTCCGACCTGGGCTAAATCAGGGCAATTTCAAGGTATTTTCCTCCGTGGTCAGCAAAGTGAGTAGTTTCGGGTCAGTCGGTGATGATCAAAAATGGGATAAAAGTAATTCCAATGATAATGGTACCACTGATGCCGAATATCATGCCCAGGTATAGAGCCTGCCTGATGACGGTAGCTCTGGGATGCGGCAAGTATGTGTGCTACCAAAATGTCCGCCTAGAGCTGCCATCGCAATAAAGGAAGGCGAACTGACCATCGGCGCCTCTGGTATCATCGTGCAAGATAATAAGAGATCCTAGGCCAGACCCCCTCGACGGCGCTCAAATTCACGCGAAGCAGTGAGTCCCCGACGGAGACCTTTGGTTTTTCAGTGCAAGGAGTACTAATATTGCCCGCTGGACAGTACGGATTCATCTTGCCAGCATTTTGAGGCGATCTAGCTGCGAGCCACAAGAGAAACCGAGGGATTGAGTAGCCTGTGAGGTGAAGGTCCTTCCTGTAGAAGTAGGATGAATCGATATCTCTTTGATATGACATCCGTCGCCCTAGTGGTAGGAAAATGGCCAACCGGTCAGCTGGGTATGTGAAGTATCCAGAGAAATTTGCCCGTGTAGGGAGTGTGGTGTAATTAACAACCACAGATGGTGGTGGCCAGAGACCCTTCTAGGTTCTGACCATCACACTGAAAGGGGCTTATCAGCAGCCCTGATCGCCGAGACCGCCAAGGCAGCGCCAGACTGGCCCGGGGGGGAAAACACGCAGGGGTGCCAAGTGTCAGCATGCGTCCCCCTCGTCAGCATAACTCCGACAGCTCCTAACTCCGGACGCGGGTCCCCGTCTCTTAATACCCAGGCGGTGCCTATCAGAGGGCGGTAGCCAAGATTTATCGACTTATTTCCATTCACGTCCACTCTCTTTCTCCCGGTCGTCCTCTTTGTTCTCTACCCCGAGTACGCGGCAGACCTAGATCTAGATCTCCCAATGACGCAGATCTCCCAATGACGCATGATAAGCCGGCGATCTGAACTGCCCTCCATTCTTCTCGCCCAAAATTATCCTCGCCAGAGACATGACATCTACCCAGCTAGCAGATCATATCATCACCATTGAAGAACACCCTGGATCACCACCACCTGCAAACCCTGAATCCCATCATATTTTATACGACACCAACGAACACCCAAGACAAAGCTCATGCACCCTTGAACGGGAAAAACAGCGAGGAAATGCCAGCACATCAACAACGAAGCTTTCGATCCAGGAGACCGATCCTCTTCAAAGTCCTGGTCGTCTGTCTACTCCTAGTACTAGCCGGAATTACACAAAGGAGACTGCAAGGGTACCTGGGCTCTACAGATCCAGCGTATTATTGGCAATGGGGCTGAGTGGCTGGATGAGAGGATGTTTGGTCAGCTTATTATCGGGAACTTTAGATGTATATAATTGACATGAATTATGGAATTGCCCTAGGAATAGTCTGGGGTTTGTTGCTGGATAGAACAGATTGGCTCAGGAGTTCAAATTTTCTCAACCCCTCAGATAAATATAAAAGGACATAGAGTCTGTATAGAAACACCGAGTATACGTCGATACTCCACCATCCTTATACATCAAACCCATCTCATAACATAATAACCATACTGAATACCATAAGCACCCTGCATCACGGCCCTCACCTCCCAGAATTAACAGTTACTCGCCAATTGAGCTCCCATTCTTTCGTCTCCTCGCTCACCGTCCGCACTTGGCACGCCTCTAGAATATGCAGCCACACGTCTCAGCAGCATGTATTCTCGAGAGGAGGCTGTGCATTCACGGGGATTTACATGCGTACTGTCTCGTCCGCCGACCCTGACTCGTCCGTCAGCATTGGCGGGTGCGGAGATGACGACGAATGTCTTGGCTTTACCATGGATTCTGCAGAGATTCGACACATCGAAGAGTTATATTGATGCCTGATGTTGTGGGTCAGGGTGGATATGGTTATTCGTTGGCTTACACTGCACGACCGCGATAACCTTTGTGATCTTATATACCCCAATTGGTTTGCATGACGCTTATTCGGAATACAAGGTATATATACAGTCTCATAAGTCCCAGTCTGTTACAAGGGGATGGTAAATCTTATTTAGCCATGAGAGCACACTTTGCTAGTGCATTTATTGCGTGGATTCTACTAACCTTCCTTTCAGTTCTGGTGACGGGTGAGTGACTCTATACCTTTAGTTACTGATATAAACTCTCGATAACGAAGATAGCACATTCGATCCGTCCCCGATCACTTGAAACCGAGTCCTCTATCGAAGATATCGTCATTCACACACCCTCGGGTCGGGTATCGCCCTTGGCTAGGTTCAATCTCACCTTCACAATACCAGAAGAGGACAGAAGGCTCAGGCTCGAACTACAACCCAACCATGACCTCCTTTTCCAAAACTCCCAGGTCGAATATCTCGACTCCCGGGGCGGTATTCGAGAGATAGAACGCATCGACATAGGGAAATACAGAGTCTTTAAAGGGGATGTCATGATTCAACATACAGATTACCATTCAGAGAAAGTCGGGTGGGCGAGAATACACTTGATACAAGACGGACTCAATCCACTCTTTGAGGGGACATTCATTGTGTCTAGGAGACAGTACCACGTCAAGGTAATATCAATCCCGGACGATGGCCCCCAGCAAGAAAAACAGATACGCGTGTACCATGACTCCACGAGGGAAGTTGAGTACATCGCTTCGCCAGTCTTCCCTGGCGTACATTCCACCTTACAGCACCGCCAGAATACCATCAACATCGACAACCTAATCAACTCCATCGGCAGCACAGATGGATGCCCAGGGACAAGAAGAGTAGCCCTCCTCGGGATCGCAACGGACTGTACCTACACATCCTCTTTCAACTCCACGGAAGAAATCCGCCGGAACCTCATCAACATGGTCAACACAGCCTCCCAAGTCTTCGAGAGTACCTTCAACATCGCTCTCGCTTTACACAACGTGACCATCAGTGACGCGAACTGTCCAGATAGCAGCGCGGACACCCCCTCCTGGAACGCCCCCTGCTCCGCAGGTGGACTAGACTTTCGCCTGGGGGAGTTTACGCGCTGGCGACGGTCCCTGTACGATGAAACAAACGCCTACTGGACGCTCATGACGGGCTGTCCAACGGACGACGAGGTCGGTCTTGCCTGGATCCGGGAACTCTGCAACCCAAGTAACAGTGCGAATGTGGTAGCGCTGACGGGGAACGAGTGGCAGGTTTTTGCGTGAGTTCTCCCCCCTCCCCCTCCCCCTCCCCCTGTTTGTCTAATGCATCGACATAGACACACCTGCATAGGTTAGAACTAATAGTGGGGAGCGACAGCCACGAATCAGCACATACCTTCGGCGCCATACACGACTGCGACTCGACGACCTGTCCCGCCTCACAGGGCCAATGCTGTCCACTATCAGAAACGTCCTGCTCCGCCAGCGCCACGTACATCATGAACCGCTACTCAACCTCCACCCAGGACTCCTTCTCCCCGTGTACAATCGGAACCGTGTGCTCGCTGATGGGCTCCGGGGCGCTCAACACCGGCTGCCTCACGAGCACCGATGACGTCCCCACCACCACTATCACGGTGGGCCAGTGCGGGAACGGGATAGTCGAAGAAGGCGAGGACTGCGATTGTGGCGACGAGGACGACGACGACTGTGCCGAGAACCCGTGCTGTGATGGTTCGACGTGCCGGTTCCGGGACGGCGCCGTGTGCGACGATGCGGCCGGGCCGTGCTGCTTGGGCTGTCGGTTCAGGGCGGCGGGGACGGTATGTCGAGAGAGTACTACGAGTGCGGCGGGGGGGTGCGACATCGAGGAGACGTGTTTGGGGAATTCGAGTGTTTGTCCCGTGGATGAGTATCGGCCTGATGGGCAGAGCTGTGGTGGGACGGACCCGGGCCTGTTCTGTGCGAGTGGGCAGTGCACGAGTCGAGATTTACAGTGTCAGGAGCAGTTTTATGCGACTAACAGGAGTAGTATCTCGTCTTGTGGGGGTGATGAGTGTTTGCTTAGCTGTTCGGTTCCGTGGTATGGCTCGGGGGGTTGTATGAGTACGGATCAAGAGGTCATCGATGGCACACCGTGTCGGCGGGGGAATTGTCGCGGTGGTCGGTGTGAGAGGGCTAGGGGAGAAACTGAAGGCGATGGGTCCTCGTGGGTTGATCAGCATCGCTCCTTGGTGATTGGACTCAGTGCTGGTATTGGAGGGTTCCTCGTTCTGGTGACGTTGGGCTGGATTGCTTATTGCTGTCGCTCTCGTCCGCAGAAGGCGCCCGCGACCTATCCACAAAGTACTCGAGTATTGCCTCGATACGCATAGCCTGAGTGAATTTAAATCCCGTGAGGTTCAAGTCTAATATCTATATAAAAGAAAACCCCCCCCCAAGACCCAGCACCACACTCCCAAGGCTCCACGATCTATTGACCGACTTCCCGCCCCTGGAGTTGGAGTCGGCGATGAAGCAGATATACTCTCTGACGGAGGAGTCGCCGTCGCCATCCAGGCTTTACCATCCCGGACAAAGTAGATACTGCTCCCATTCACATAGCTGAATTGCGGCATGGCCGGATCAGACACGTCGAGCTCGATGGTGGCATTCCCATCCAGATGCGACGAATACAGACTCGAATTGCCTATCGTATAGTACGACCTCCTCTTCCCCGTAAAGGAGAGCGACAAGTGATGTGTATCACCCTGGATGTCCAGTTCCATGCTCGCGGACGAATTCGAGAACGTAGCGTTATACGTGTAGTTGTTCACGCCGTTACTGTCCGTCCAGGTCATTAGGAGCAAAGCCAAGATGAATCAAAAAAAAAAAAAATTATAAGGAGAGAGAACGTACAAAGGGAAGGTTATCGGGAGCGTAAAAGTATGCGCCATGTACTCCACGGTATTGAGCATGGCAAGACTATACCCCCAGCCTTCTCTGTCAAAGTCGTCCCCGAGCCAGGAGCTCATATCCCCCGATACAGAATACCCGGGCTCCTTATCGCCCAGCGAGACCGACCTGATAGTCGTTCTATTGGTAGCGAAATCGACGCTGCCGCGCTTCGGGACACAGGATGCCCACCCCGTGGCGCAGTTATTCAGCGCGGTCGCGAAACGCGCCATGTACGGGATATGCAGGGTGTCTTGCGCCGCGGGCGTGTCATCGCTCAGACAGGTGTAGTTGGCATCCGGGGGGTCCTGGTACAGCTCGAAGAAGAAGGGGTTCGTGTCCCAGGGCGGGTTCCGGCCGACGTAGAAGTAGGTGTTGGCTTCCTCGCGCAGAGGGCCGTCGCACGAGCTATCGGTGGAGTTGTAGCATACTTTGCCTGAGATGGTGCCGTTGTAGAAGATAAACTGCGAGTGGGCGCTGCGGACCTCGGCGTATGGCGTGTGATCGAACTGGGCTGTCGCAAAGGGGGATAAAGCCAGGCCGACGAGGGGGTAAATGAGGGATCTCATGATGCCGACAAGCAGTGATAAGATCAAACTCCCCACAGGGATTGTGGAAGTTGACCCCTTTAATATTTTCAGGGCAGATCAAGGGTCCAAAATTCATTTCATCTGATCGTTCTCATTGGACTTGAAATGCCACTAAAATGTTGGCGTTGTGCCAAGCCTGTTGGTTGTTTTCCAAGGGAGGGAGGCTGAAGAGCAGGCTTGTGAGGCCCAACTCCTTCATGAGATCTTTCACGGCGGATTGGAATTAAGCTTTAATGGAGTATCTTTATTTCTAATTTTCATACGTTTTACTCTTCTTCTGTAACCTAGTTTATTATGGTATTGTTCTTCATAATAAGCAATAGTATCGTCATACATGGCCGTCCTAAGCACAACTCCTGCCTACCACTACTAGTAACTAGTTACCTGGTACTAGTTTTGGTAAGCCGTAAACATTATATATATTTTTTTAATATGGTGTAACCATCTGGAATCTAAGTTCATAATAGAGTCATTATTGCAGACAAATGCAGTGGGTGAGGAAGGTACAGCCAGTGAGTCATTCTGCAGCGCTAAACTCAGCCCCAGAGCCTCGCCATCTCAAATACTCCCTCAGCATCCAGTCTCCATCCTCAGCATGACAGAATCCAAAATGCATCTCCCACTGGAAATTCTCCGCCAGATCTTCGAGGAGGTGGTGGAAAATCTACCATTTAGCGATATTTTCCGCGCCAGACTCGTCAGCAGTACTTCCGCCCCTCCCTTCTTTAAGCTATAGACCCCAGCTGACCCCCACGTAGGGCTCTTCGCACAGGAAATAACAACCCTCCTCATCCAAAGCACACGCCTCGAAAACGAAGGCTTCGGATGTGGCGCGCCCCATGGCCTAGCAGCAAACCCAGTTCAGGCATGGAGACCATTTCCCCGGACCCTGAAATTCGCCTACCTCCGCCACAAACTTCGTCAGCACGCCACAACCCCCTGCGTCTTCTCCGCCTGGACGAACGATATGCTCAACCTGCCGATTAACAAAGCCCTGACTGAGACTGAAAGGAACACCGTCATGGACAAACTCCTCCACGCGATCGCCTCCGGGAAACTCAACCCGGACAACCTGTTCTGTCCCGAGAGGCTCCGAGTCTCGGGGGACTCATACACCAGCTACTTCAGGTATCCGATGCTTCGGCTGCCGGAACCCTTCGACCAAACCTTTTCTATCCTCATGGTCTGCAGTGCGATTCGCCGCGGCGACCCCGTTGAGCTAGGCGCGCTACTCCGCAGCCAGAAGCCGGACCTCACGCGCCCCAGCATCCGGTTTGGGATCATGCCGCTGGACCTGGCTGCGAAGCGCGGGAGTGCCGATGTCGTCCGGGTCCTGGTGGAGCATGGCTGTCCCACAAGATATCTAGCTGAGTATCACTGGGCGGATAACCTCTCTGTCGCGGCGCGCAGTGGTAACAAGGAGGGCCTGGAGGTGTGGATCGAGGATCTCAAGCAAAAGGCCAAGAAGGGTATTGGGGACTCTACTAGTCTCGCAGACGTCCTAGTAGGGCCGGTTCGCAGCGCCGCGAGAATCGGCAAAGTGGAGATGGTTGAGTTTCTGATTGAGCGGTGTGATGCCGTCCATCAGCCCGGGATGCGGTACCGTGCGTTCATCGAGGCGGTTGAGCATGGGCAGGTCGAGACAGTACAGCATATGCTGAATCGAGGTGGTTTCGACCCGAACGAAGAAGTGAATCGGAAGTGTCCGACTGGACCGATTTTCGCGGCGATACATTCTTGTGGGTCGGCGGTGGCGAGACGACGGATTGTGAAGGCGTTGTTGGACCACGGGGTGGACCCGAACCGGACCTATCCGGGGGTAAAGACGAGTCCTGTGGTCAAGGCAATGGAGAAACACGACCAGGAGACGGCGCGGTTGCTTGTTGAGTATGGGGCTGATCTCAGCCAGGCGGCGCTTGTGCCTTGGGGGAGGTCGAAGGCGAGAACGCCTCCGATACTACTCATGGCTGTTGAAGCGCAGAATAGTGCCCTAGTCCGGCTGCTGCTGGACAAGGGGATTGATCCGACCTTCACGTGGAAGAAGAAGAAGTACAAGGTTGAGATGGGAGGTAAACAAATGGGCCAGGTTGAGAGGATATTCGGGGAACTGGGGCTAGAGGAGACAGCAGGGGACAGGGAACAGCATGGCTATGTCTTGACGCAGATCGGGTAGTTTTAGAATAAAGGGATGAGAGCCAAGTAACTGATACGAATAATGAGACTAATTTTCAATGCAGACACCACCTTTATCAGACCAAGTATGTACAGTATGACCAGCGTAGCTAGCCATTCAACGCAAGGTTTATACACAAACAGATTAAACTTCAGCCATCAAGTCTGAAGTATAATAGAGAAGATCCCAAACACCCTTCTAAACCCGAGTGAAATGCCAGATGCAGTCGAGGTCGATGGCGTCGGAGTGGGCGAAACCGTCGCCGTCGGGCTTAGACATTGGGAACCTGGACTTGGAGTCAGCGTGGCCGGCTCATTACTTACAGGATCAGACAATCTCACCTGGAGTTCATTCCAGCTGGACTTCCCCGGCCAGCCATCAGCGTCCGAGCCCGAGTATCCCAGCGACTCCTGCCAGCACGCGTACGCCGCGAGATCCTCATCCGACCACTGCGTCGACGGCCCATCGGCGTACTTATCGCAGCCCTCCTCGACAAGCCTCTGGCCCATCGCCTCGACAATCGGCGAGTCCGGCTTGCCCTGGAAGAAGTCAGCCCCGGGGAACGGCTCATACTCATCATCATCGTCGCCGCCGTCCCCGCCAGCAGGCGGGTTCGAGCCCAGTGGGACCCCCCTCGCCGGAATCTCCAGCACATCGCCCTCCTTCAGCTCATACGGCTCCTCCAGCTTATTCACATCGACAATATACCGCTTCGGCACCCCATACTTCTTCTGCAGATCATCCAGCGTCTCTCCGTCCTTCACGGTATGATTGCCCCCATCCCACAACTTGCCCGGATCCAGCGTCCCGTCCTGCACCAGCGCGTACAGCGCCGGACCAGGACACTCGGTACTATACCCGTCCTTGTGGCCCTTGATCTCATCGCCCGCGCCCGCCCGGCGCAAGTACGCAATCGCATCCTGGATCCCAATGACCATCGAGTCGCTCGGCTCCGTGACGCCCGATTTCCCCAGAAAGCCCAGCACCGCGTAATGGTTCGCGTTCAGGTCCGCGTCGCCGTTGGCGCCGCTCATGTGGCCCTTGCCGCGGCCGTCGTAGACGTAGCCGTGCTGGCAGACGGCCATGTTGTAGGCGATGTCCATCCAGCCTTCGTTGGTGTTGCTCATGTGTGACTCCTGCACGGAGAGCATGTAGTCGTCGCACTCGGAGTGGCTGGTCCCTTCAAAGTCCGGGCCGAGGTAGTGCACTTTGACGCCCTGGGGGTTGCCGATGTCCTTGTAGCTGCCCGAGGGCGGTTTGGCGTTCCACTCGTCGCGGCTGACGAAGTACATGGCTGAGGTGCCGAGGGAGAGGGAGGCCAGGGCCGTGTAGGTGAGGAGTTTTGCCATGGTTAGACGAAACGAAAAAGAAAGAGACAGAACAATACAAAAGCTATCTATCTTTGATGAAGAAGGATTGATGTGGTAGTAATACTGGGTTGGTTGTGGGGAGAGGAGGAGACTTGGAGTATTTATGCACCTGGATTTCGACTTGATTCTTCATTTGCATTGTGCTGCGAGTCTCTCGTATTCCAAAGCTGATCGCCGCGAGCAAGATGCCGAATGTGGTGGTATTCCACCCCGACACGGGTCTTGGCCATGGCAGAGATGTCAATGACGATGATCCAAAAAAAGAATTGCGATGCAGGGCCCTTCTCTGCCGGTGGAGATGAAACCATGGCCCTGGGCAGGCAGGTCTGCAAGGGGAGACTCGATGCGAGCAGCTCGTGTCCGTTGCGTCTTCCACACGTCGATCACCCAAACAGGGGAAGATGACGATCACCAGTACAGACTGATTAAATATAGCTCATGCCAAGCCCAACACGAGATGGCCTGGCAGGCTTGTCTCCATCTTCTCCATTCTTGTGGCGTCTGCGAGATTTGAGTGGTGGCCGGGGATACAACCTCGTATTGCGTCCGGGAAAATGGATATAAATTCCAGCATTCTTTTGGAGCAGTGGACGAGATGATCTTCAAGTGCAATCTCAAGCATCAACTGGATTATCATGTCTAATCTTTCACTGATTCCTGATCAAGCCCACCTCCCCGGAAGCAGAGGTATCTTCCATCCCTCCAGGATGACTTTACTCATCTCTCAACAGCAAAGCTATATTGGCGCGAAGGGACAGTGTGCTCCTGGCCTCTTAGCGAATTGACAAATCTAGGACAAAAACCGCTTCGTCGAAAAGACCGTCCGTCGTGATGACGCAATGCCAAAACAAGTAAATACATGTCTATATCCAAACCACTATTAAGCAAACTACACTTTTACCTACAATCCAAACACAAAATACAAACAAACCCCATCTAACCCTCCTCCCCCCCAAAGATCATCGCCTCAATCGCCGCCCTCTCCCCACTCTGCTCAACCAACCCTCGGAATATCCCATCCTCAATCCCCATCAGCTCCGCCGGCCGATCCAGCTCCGCAATCCTCCCCTCATCGAGAACAAGCACCCGGTCAAAGTCCGCAATCGTCGACAGCCGATGCGCAATCACCAGCAACGTGCACCCCCGGATCTCCTCCCGGAGCGTCCTCTGGATCCGGATATCAGACTCCATATCAATTGACGCCGTGGCCTCGTCCATAATCAGGATCTTGGGACGAGACACGAGCGCGCGCGCAAGGCAGAGGAGCTGCCGCTGGCCCTGGGACAGGTTGCGGCCTCCCTCGGCGATGGAGAACGAGAGCGAGAAGATATTCGTTGCTTTGTTGTTGTTGGTGATGGTGTCGTCGTCCTCGTCGGTGGTCGAATCGGTCTCGGTTCCGCTCGAAGGCGGGAGCAGCGCCACCTTTTCCAGCGCATCACGCAGCTCACTCTCCTCGTGCTGGTCGAACGGGTCGAGGACCTCGCGCACCGTGCCCGCAAACACGATCGGGTCCTGGGATATAATGCCCAACCGCGAGCGCAGATCCCGCAGTCGGACACTGGTGATGTCGATGCCGTCGATGTGGATCGAGCCCGCGCGCGCCTCGAGACACCGCAGGAGCGTCATCGCCAGAGAGGACTTGCCCGCGCCGGTCCGCCCCACCACACCGACGCGCTCGCCCGGTCGGATGGAGAAGGTCAGCCCCTTGAGGACGGGGGGCTGATCCGGGGCGTATCCCACGAAGAGGTCCTCGACTTCGAGTTCGCCGTCGGTCGGCCATGCGGCGGGGACGTCGATGCCGGTCTGCGGCTCCTGCTCGATACCGGTGTATTCGATGATGCGCTCGGCGGTGTTCAGGTCGAGCTCCACCTGGGCGTACTGCGCCAGGAACCAGGAGATGTTGTCGGACATTTGCAGGGCGAAGCTGAGGGCGAACCCGGCCAGCGGGGCGTCGAGCGAGCGGATGTTGACGAACATGATGGTGACCGCGGCGACGAACTAGTGCCATATAATCAGTGAGATTCTGCTCGTTAACAGAAGCCATGGGATGATAGATGATAACTCACGCATGCGCCAACCATACTCAGCCAAAAGGCCATCCAGCACGGAAACAACCGCCGATGCCAAAGAGCCTTGCAGTGCGCGTCGACCAGCTCATACATCCGCCTGATGTAATCCTGCTCGCGCGAAAAGGCCCGGATCGTGGGCATCCCCGTCAGCAGCGAGCCGACGAGCTCGAAGATGGGCGATTTCGCCGTACTCTCGATCCGCTTGACCTCGCGCGCACCAGTCACGTAGAAATACGCAACCCCCCATGAAGCGACGAGGGCCACGCCTCCCAACCCCACAATCAGCGGAGACGTCACCAGCGCAGCCACGATCACGCCTAGGACCAGGACAATGCTGTGGATCAGCCAGGCCAGGTTCTCTGCGAGGTCCGAATCCAGGACCCCAAAATCGGACGTGAATCGGTTCAGTACCTGGCCTACCGGGGTGGTGTCCATGAACCGGATCGGGGCGTGCAGAATGGCCTGTGTGAATTTGTCGAATAGGACCTTGGACGCCTTGATGGAGCCGCTCATGACGAGCGAGAACCGGAGCAGACCCAGCAGCCACTGCGAGACGGCGAGGGAGAGGTAGACCCCGCCGTAGTACACGAGACGGTTCCCGGAGTCGTCTGCGCGGGTGGTAGTGGTGGTAGTGGTGGTAGTGATTTCCAGCGTCCATTGGCGCGGGTCATCGTCGTATGATCTCGTCCAGATGGACACCCAGTACGGGGCTGCCAGCTCGAGCAGAAGATAAATCAGGAACAGGCCGACGATGAGCAGCCAGTGTAGATAACCCCCGGATGCCTGCAGGTAGGTCTTGTACACCTCCATCTTGACAACCCCGCGCTCGCGCTTCTCTTCCTCGTAGTATTTCTTCCCATTCGCATTCACTGCCCCGTTGGCGGCGTCTCGATCCTGGGGCTGGGCGGCAGACGCAGCACGCACCCGGTTCACTGCTTTGGGTCGCTTCGTGGTAGAGTCGCCTGAACCAAGATTAGACTCAGCATCCTCTATCGACCCATCGTCAAGAAGGTTCTTGGGCGATCCGGCATCCACCACCCGCCCGTTCTCCAACGACACCCAGTACGCCGCATCCTTCAAGGCCAGCTTGACATGGTGCGTGGCGAGAACCCTCGTCCGGCCCTGGCTCAACTTGCCCGTCAGAGCCTGT
Source organism: Aspergillus conjunctus (assembly GCA_027569095.1). Classification (NCBI taxonomy): domain Eukaryota; kingdom Fungi; phylum Ascomycota; class Eurotiomycetes; order Eurotiales; family Aspergillaceae; genus Aspergillus; species Aspergillus conjunctus. The sequence goes on along the minus strand of JAPDEL010000077.1, from coordinate 145,148 downwards.
TCGTAAAGATGGTTCCCAACATGCGAGTCCACCGCACTGAAGACGTCGTCGAGAATGAGTACGCCCGCGCGGCTATACAAGGCCCTCGCAAACGCCAATCGCCACTTCTGGCCGCCGCTGAGATTGATCCCATTCGCGCCAATGTCGGTCATATCGCCTACCGCAAACGTCTTCAGGTCCTGGGTGAGTGCACAGGCCGCCAGGACGTCGTTGTACCGCGGTTGGTGAAGGGGAAGCCCGAAGAGAATCGAGTCGCGGATCGTCGCGTTTTCGATCCACGGGTCCTGAGACACGTACGCGACATGGTCGTCAATAAGCCAGGTGTCTTCGTTCAAGCCTGCATTCTGCGGTGGACTGTTGGCGTGCGGGACGACCACCGTCCCCTTGGTGACCTCTGCCTCGCCAATGAGGGCGTGAAGGAGCAGCGATTTCCCGGCGCCGCTGCGACCGGATACAATCGAGAGCTGTTTGCTGGGGAAGTCAATGTCGAGGTCCTTGAGTTGAAACCGGTCATCGATATCGTGATACTCGCTCGACGGCCAGGAAATGGTGGCGTCGCGGAAAGAAATCGTCTGCCCGGAGACTCTGTCGTCGTGGTGCTCGGGGAGGGACAGGAACTTTTCCACGCGGCCCACGCTGACAGAGGCATCGAGCAGATCGGTGAAAATCTCCGGGAACATGCCGATGATGTTCTGCAGCCCCTCGAAGATAGAGAGCGCCGTGAAGGCAACGGAGGGCGTGATTGTCCCGTTGAAGTAGATGTACGCGGCGAGGGAGAGCACGCTCATACAGAGAGGCCCAAACGTCCAGATGCCGATCAAGGCGATATTCAGCTGGAAGAGGGAGCGCTGATTGTTCAGCTCCTTGGTGCGCAGCTTGCCAACCTTGTTAAACCACTCCAACTCCAAGGCGCTGAATTTGATCTGGCGCATCCCGCGCACCATCTCCGTCAGCACGGCGGATTTGCCGTCGCGGCCGTCCATGAGCACTTGCTTGCTCTGGCTGTAACGCTTTGTCAACAGGTAGTAGACCGGCGTCATAAGGAACGGAATGGCACATCCGGCTAGGGTCGGCTTCCATCCGATCAGGTACACGAGGAAGATCATCGTGGCGATGAACTCCAGCACACAGTCCAGGAGGATGTGGCTGTATGCAATAAAGTCGGAAATCGCCTCCACGTCGACCCCGAGAAGATTGAGGATGGAGTGTTTCGTTCTCGGTGGCTCGTCACCGGCGTCACTGTCGTCGTCGTCGTCGTCGTCTTCATCCTCGTCTTCGCCGCCGACCGGCACCACAATGTCCTTCAGACGCATCGCCTTCTCTGTGATAACCGCAAACAGCTGCTCGTTGACCGGCAGCGAGAGCTTCAAGTCTGCCGTAAAATCCCGGAACGAGACAAACCACGATACAACCATCATGGAGAGACCGAGAGCCAATCCGGCGAGCCACAGCTCCCCCTGGTTGTTGGCACCAGCATCGCGCTCCTCGAACAGACGGAGGATCAGCAAGAGGAGAACATGCGGTAGGAAGTGAAACATGTTCGCCACAACCTGGAGCGTCACCTGGAAGACGACGACTTTCCAGTATATCCTGGCCCATTTCCTCCAGAGGCTCGGGGTGGAGCTCGTGGCCGCAAAGTGCTTGGATAGGGCTCGAGCGCGCACGTCATCGCTGACCTCCGGAAGGTCCTCCGCGTTCAGCCGGCCATTCTTAGCGGCGATGCTGAGAGTCCGCTGTGCCCACGCGAAGCTGTATCGATTCAAGAACGACACAGTGTCCTCCTCGTCGACTTTGCAGCCGTTGCGGTGAACCGTGGGGCCCTTGGGGATTGACAGGTTGACGACGAGGAGGATGGCGGACGCCACGAGTTGGATTATCGCCAATGCGTCATGAACGCTGAAGTTTGGTGTCTCCGGGCTCTTTTGAATGTTCGTGGCCAGCAACAGCCCCAGTACAAGACCCATTGCCAGGGCCCCCGCTCCAGTGTAGCATCCCAGGCGGTACCTATCCCCGAACCCCCGGCGACTGGCCAGGATCAATTCTTGCAAAAGGATCAATAACTGCGTGGATTAGCTATGAGAGAAGTGTCAAGCAAAAAGTGTCATGTCTCGGTGCATACCCATGCGATGAACCGCAGGATGCTCGGATCGAACGAACCAAGTGCATTGGTGCTGATGATCGCAAAAGGGAACCCCGCAATCGCAGCAACTCCCGCTACCACAACCAGAGTGATTCGTTGCCATATTGCCTTTGGCGGTTTGGTTGTCGTTATATCTTCCTCGTCCGACTCCTCTTGCAGCGGAGAGTACGAGTCCTTCACTCGGCAGTCGACCACAACTTGACGGACATGAGGGATGGAGAGCAAGATCGTCAGCGGAAGGACCGCAACCGACGCCCCTAGGGAGGAGCTGATAAGGTGTGGGAGCAGCATTGATTGAGATGCCAAATTATCATCTTCGAGTGAGTGCTGGTGGTGGATTTAAAAGGCGTTGGACATAAACATGGGGCTGAAAGCCGGGGATGGCAGAAAATGGCAACCAGCGCGTAGCCAAGCTTATCGATGACTCTTTCGATCAAGCTTTTCGACATCCAACCAGTGAGAACGCGTGGGGGGTAGGGGGAATGTGGATCGCTCTGCGTCGTGCTTATGGTCAGCCCGTCGGGCACCCCTTTTGGGAAGAGCGTGTCACCCTAGGGCATGAAGATCACGGTGACTCTGAATCTGCAATTCAATTCGGTACTCCATCTATGCACATCCACGCCATGTCTTTCAAGCTTCCAGCTCTTCCCTAGAAGAGTCATACTAGGTAGAAGAAAATGACGAGAGACTGGGCTGCCCGTATTGACATCATGATTCCTCGTCCGCATTCCTCACCGCTAACATTGGCCCCAAACAGGGCTCATGTCTGGACTGTTATCCGGCACTCTGTTCCCGCAGTCTTGAGTATTAACTGTAATAATCACAGTCATTCATTCAGTCTTATTTTTCATGGCCATATTTATAGAAAGTGGCTTACTTTTCCCCAGCGGCACGGCGGATCACTCCCACTTACCTTATTTGAACCGCACAGTGGGCGAAGAGGATCAAGAACGCACGAAGTCGGACCATCAAGCCTTTGTCATTTTTTCTCCTTTTGTGGATTCAGCTGGAACTGTTGAATCATGGGGTGACTCATGGAGACGGGGCTGATCGATTATTGCTGATGCCTGCCAGTGCCCCATCCAGCGCCGCCGAGACCCGCCGCGTTGGCCGGATTGGTGAATGGGTGCCTCAGGCATTGAATGCTACGTGCCTCGGTTTCAGTTTCACGTGTTCACGGAAGATCCAAGACATGGAAGATCTCAAGATCCTCGAGTTAACTGACCACCGACTACCAGAAACTCCACAGAGGGCATAAAGACATTTATTTTTATTATCATGTACTTGCGTTACTCCTTAGTATTCTATGTCTAATTCAAGTGTTCCGGTTACCACGCGTCGAACTGTAGCTTACAGCCGAAATATATATACTTCGGTCAGCTACTTTCTACACCACGGCTAGTATAGTCTCAGATTAAACATAGGTCTGACCTCTGGAGCATACCAGGGTAGACACTGATCCAAAATACAAAACTAACCACAAAGCCCGCGGGAACGATCCCCAGATGTATATATTCTCACAGCTGAATAGCATACCTGATACCCGGGCAGCTTTCTGATCCTTGCTCTGGATGAGAAGTCGTACCCATGGGCGGCCAGATGAGGTATAAACATGATTGTCTCGCTGGGTCTAGTAAGAGAACTGGTTTTTAAAGTTAATGGGGACGGAAAGCTTAGGCTATAGACAAGACAACCCTACGTTTCTAGCTTTGCGATAGCCAGGTCAAGGGTGTTTCCACTGGCGTCTGGAATTTCGAGAAAAATATTTGATTTCGGACATGGAATTGTTTGATTTGATTATCTGAAACAGATTATCATGTATTATTTTATATCCTGCCCAAGACTGAAAACAGTGGGCTTCAATATTGGAGTTACACAGTGGCTGACAAGTGACGATGACACATAGAGCTTGAGGAGCTCGACCAGACCTTTGACGCCCGGAACCCCGTCAAGGCGTCTTTAAAGCCTGCTCTGGTAGCGATTGATTAGGACAATCATGTGGTGGCCGTGAAGGACGACGCCTGAGTTAATTCAACCACATCCCCCGCTAAAACAACGTTCAATGGTACACAATCTTGTCATTCTCGATTCTACTATTTCTCGCACAACGCCTCGCGCCAGATTATTTAAAGAATAATACCATGATGGCCTTCATCGTATGCAAAAAAAAAAAAAACACTAGATTAGTGCCGAAACCGAATTTCTGGCCGGCCGCCCCCCCAGAAGCAGATTTGGCTAGGGTTTGCCTAGTGCGTGTGTCAACCATGGCGCCCCCCAGTATTGCATGGTTCGTGCGGTACAATCACTCGGTAGAGTATGGGCTGTCGTAGCTGAGGCTCGAAATGGACCATGAAATTGATTAAGCAATAAAACCAAAAATAGCGCTTGCCGATGAGAAAACAACCCAGACAGCCGTGAGAGCCCCAAGCTTAGGGGGACAGAACCTAGGTCCAATTAGCCAATATGGTCCAAGTATGTATGTGCATGAATACGTACTCTTCCGAGCTAAGACCAATAAATCCACCCCAAAAGAGCCACTGCGCAACCCAGAGAAGAAGCATGGTTATGACCATGGCTGCATACACTTGCACGGATGCTTCCCGGGAAACCGATTGGTGTTGTTGGCCTTTATCAGAGAAGGTGCCATATGCTGTGGATTCTCTTCCCTTGATACTTGTTAACAATGGGTCTTCTGAGTCCTTACTCTTATCCACCCAATGATGTGCCCTTGACTTCGCGCAATATTCATTCATAGGGGCTATCGGCTCTTCCGCAATTTCCGATATTGCCTGATCGATTCCCCGCATGGCCCGCGGCAAGTGAACAAGTGTCAGGCTACCGATAATAAGCCACATGAGTGCTCCAGCGTACATGATCTTTGCCGGTCCGCCTCTCTCCGCTCCTTCGATACCTCCAAGGTAGAAGCTGTGCTCGTAACCGTAATTGACAGTCACGATCATGTAGTATGATGATAGAAGCTGGAGGATCGTCTCCGCAAATAACAAAGACGCAAATTGGGAGAATTTCATTATTTCCAAGGGTTGTGAGCCGATCAGCAAAATCATCAGCGGAGCCAGCCGAGGCATTGAGCACCAAAGGAGCATCAATTGACCCACAGGAACGTCCTCATAACCAGAGGTTCTCTGAACCAACCAAACATTGAAGCAGTTTGCAAGAAGTGACAGGGCGGCGATAAAGGTTCCCTTGAAAAGCCAAGACTCTGGATGCGAGTGCCGTGGATAGCCACCTGTGGTTCGGCGTATGCTCATTCTCTGGCCGAGTAATGCTACAAGGAAAGTAGCTATATTGGCTAGAACAAAGCTTCCGAGTTTCCACGCATTCGAGGCACATGATTCCGTTATCGCTTCACCAGGCATATGGACAACATCTGAACCGATGGCTGGCTTGATGGTCCATCGCCATGGAATCATGTCGGTTGGGGTAGGGGCGGCTAATTGACGCCAATTATCCGGCAAACCGTGCCAGTCTTGCACATTGCCACAAAGATCGTGGAGCCATTTGATGTAATCTATTCGAGTCTCGAATACATGGCACGAGCCTTGACAAGTATTGTAGCTGATGTCGCGGCAAAAGCAAGCCCTGTCAACGGCACGCTTGACGTTGCAGTAACCAGCTGAGTCGACTTCGCAAGCATCGGTTGTACAGTGATCGGGAAGCTCGATCACCTCTTTTGGAATATCCGCGACACATATAGGCCAGCGCCAATCGTCAACAGGAATGTACGCGAACTGTGTGGTTTTGAGTGCGCCCGTCCAGTTATCGGGTAAGGACGTCGGTCCACAAGTGGCGTTGATCCAGAGCCGTTCCCTCGTGAGGTCCAATTGTCCCGACCCTGAACATGGTTCCTTTTCGGGATCGATATTGAAGGTGCTGCAGACGCAATCTTTATCAAAATAGTCTCCATCTCTGATCTGATGCCCGACAAGATCGTAGCCAGCAGTCTCAAGATCCAGAGCGACCATGGAGTGTAGGGATTCACTATATTCCCAAGGACGAGCGGCGTTTCCGGTGTGTTGAGTAGTGCCTGTGAAACTGCAGGAGGCCATTACGTGTTGGAATGGTTCTGTTGATCGAGCAGAAACCGAGTCGATCAAGCATGTTGGTGCGTTGCGATTGACGTCAACAGTTGCGTACCCGTCAGCCAGGGAGGCGGGGGAGAGGTTTCCCAGCCCATTCGCGTCGCCGACATCGACAAGCCACGCTCGACCGGTAATTGTACGAACCCATAGGTACAACTGTGCTTTGGCGAGGATGGACCTCGCACAGTATGGGTAATAACTTTCGATAACAGCGGAGGAAAATGCAGCACTGAGACAGCCGAGCTGAGTCAGCCATTGGTGGTGGGTGCAGATAAGTCCAAAGTGGGAGGTGCATTGCTTCTTGGTGCATCTCGTCATGGTATCCAGCCAGGTAGACTGGTCCTGCTGAGCGATGCACTGTGGCATAGAAGCCAAGTCTTCGGGGTTGACCCAGCCATTGTAGTTGGTTTGGGGTAACAAGGTGAGGTCGTCCTCCTCCCCACTATAATCCATGGTGGCGGGAGGGCGCGATCCTGTAACCCCACTATTAGTGCTAGAGATCGACGGAGACTTTGGGAGGAAATCACCTCCTAACGTTACCCCATAGACCCCAGCCGCTAACAGCATAAAAAAAGTACTAGGTATTCTCATCGTGCCGACAGTGTCGAGACACCTTGTGCTTTGAAGTAGTGTGAGCAGAAACCCCCTTGATGATGCGGTGGTGAAATCGAACCAGGGATATGATGAGAATCGGATGCATATCGGGCCGACTACGGTAGACAATAGCGGTCACTCCACCAATTCCAAAATCATCCCTTTCTAGTTAGGACATGATTTATTTATTTCCTTTTCTCAAGTGCTGCCAGGCACCTCTTCAGGACCTCCTCAACATCTCCTGAGCACCCTTTTAAGTCTCTTGTCAAGTACCTTCTGAGATTAAACGCTCTATAGGTAATGTAACCCGGCCAGTCAGAAAATTTTCAATTGCTACGAGTCCCCAAAGAGTCATCCATTCGATAGCTACCTGAGCTTGAGGGCTATTTGAGCTATGAAAAAGGGAGGATTCTGTTTTCTTCCTGCAATTCACCATCTAAATGCGTTCGTGAATGTTTACGTGTGTTTTTTATTGGGTGTTTATTATGGGGCCATATCGATGAGGACATTGGCTGTTGGTAACCCCATTTACGCTTCCATATTGGATCATGGCAGTAAAGGGCCTGAACACTAGGTCAAACATACGCCAGAAGAATTATGCGATGCAGATATTTGGACCCTTCGAATAAGCCCCTATTTCCACTCGTGGGATAGGGAAGAAATGTGGAAACCAACCACATGAAAAGGGCCTAGACCTGGAAGAGGATCCAGACTGTTGGAGTAATAGGACCTCTATCGGCCAAGAAAATGCCTATACGTGAGCCCAGATCTTTTTACCGAGGCTTCGTCTCGTTCGTAGCGCGTATGGCCCTGGCAGAAGAAAGCTTTGGGCAGAAAATGCCGGTGGTGGGAGAGAAACGAGCCTAGACCGCGATTAATTGATTACCCGAGAACACAATAGATTGATAGGAAAAGTAAGATATATTAGATTCGGGAGCAGAATAACCAACTACAACACATAAAAGTGGTTCTCTAATCTCATAGCTTGAACAAGTATCTTCGCTAGTAGTATCATGTGAGGTCGATAGCGGAGAAAAGAAGATGTGGCGTTTGTGACAATGGTGGTTCGAGATCTTGGAGCTCCTCAATCGCGGAGCATAGCGGGTGCTCTCTCAAGTCTGGGGCGACCAACGCGGTGGATAAAAAGAAAAAAAATCCGGGCTGCCTGGTTGGTGAGCGAGCACCACTGGATTGAATCATGGGCGATAATTGGTCATGTCGGCAGACCTGTTACAGAAGTTGGAGTATTAACTCATAATAAAGAATGAAAGAGTGGGCCGTCCCGGGAATCCCGGGTGAGAAAGAAACACCACATTGGAGGATTTATGGCACACAAGTGGATAATCCAGGGAGCGCGTCGGAAAACCTCCACGCCATAAGAAGACCATAACTCAAGTTAATAGCTACCTTAGTGACTGTATACCAACGGAGACAACAGCACCAAGGCTTCTCCAAGATAGCATAAAGCCTAATAACCTGAATTTGACTTCCCTGCCGATTGATCGATGTATGGGAGCGTATACTCGTCATGGATTCTTGGAAAGTCTGGGGTTCCGTGTGGGTCCCAACGTGGGGTCACTGGGGTCTGTGTGGATTAAATGCGGGGTATTTAGGCGCTCCGCGAAGGAGCAGTTGACCCATCAGATCTAGCCGTGGCGGGAGCAAAGATAGGGGCAAAAGAATTGGTCGCGGTGGTGCCGTGCAGCTGCACTGTGTCAGGTGGGAAGGAGCCCTCTGGTGTTGTTGATGATGCAGGGCAATGTTTCGGCCCACGCCTACCAGTGATGGTGGAAGACGAGAACCAACCGGAAAGTATATGATGCAGGAACAGAATAAACGAAAAAAAAAAATCAGCCCCAGTTGCAAGAAAGTGATGCCCTCGTGTCTGAGAGTTAAGGTGTGGGAAATGCGGGCGTTTGACTTTAGAGTTCTGTTCCAGCATCCCTGCCCGCCCCCCTGGCCAATAACCTTCTTCATCCATCGTTGAAATGCTCAAGCTAATATTAGACTGAGGTTGACCCCTCCCAAAGTTATGGACACGAGAAGGCATGTCCGTGGGTGGAGTTTGACGTTCTCCAGAGCAGCATGTTTCCATGCTCCAACCGAGCAAGTGCCGAGGGTATTGGCGAAAGGACTGGCCTTCAAGAGGATTGTATAGCCGACAATATTTTTGAAAGCAGCGTATGATATGCAGCAGTGGAGTGGTCCTGACATCACGTTGTCACCATCTGCACCCAGGACGTGGTGGTGCCAAGCTATCCCCTCACCCTCCCCGCGTTGCTCGTCTTGGTCGGCAAAAGTTAACCTATTCGGGCAAGGGAGGGGTGAGTTTACGACAAAGGATACGTAGGAAGTCCATTAAGGTCTCAGGTGGAGTGTAAACATATAAGGACGCGTCTGTAAGCAGTGTTTGGATGGATTTTCCTTATCCAACGCCCGCCTTCTTGATTCATACACCAGCACAAATCTGGACAAGATGGCCAGCAACGACGTTGAGAAAGCATCGGTCGAAAATCTGGAGGATGCTGGAAGGTCCGAAACTAGCCCTATACGAGGACGTCTAGATCATGTTGATATCGACGAAGAATATACATACGAAGAGCAACGGGCCATCATCCATCGCGTTGACCGGCGGTTGATCATTATCTGCGGTACTGCGTACTGCATTAGTTTGATGGACCGCACGAACGTGTCTATTGCTGCGATTACAGGGTAAGAGTTCAATTAGCTGACCTGCGGCCCCTAAACTGCCAAGCCTGAATCCTGACTCGATATAGAATGATGGAGGACTTGGAGTTATACATAGGGTTCCGATATGTGAGTTGGGCTCAGATGGCCAGCCACAATGTGTTGTTACTAATATCTTTTCCCTGCAAAGTCAACTATGGTTCTGGTGTTCTTTGTCACATATATCGTTTTTCAACCCCTCTCAACCGCTATCATCCGAAAGGTCGGACCCAGGCTTTTCATATCTGTGATTGTCGTCACGTGGGGAGCGTGTTTGATTGTATGTGCTAACCCCCCCCCGACTCCAACAGGGGCAGTACTAATTGTTTCTCTGATATAGGGATTCGCCTATGCTCCGGACTGGCAAACACTCACTGGCCTCCGCGCCCTTCTGGGTATCCTAGAGTCAGGGTTCTTCCCTGGAACTGTCTATCTTTTGTCAACTTGGTATTCTCGATGTCAGAAACCTTCTTTTCCTAACCAGAATCATGTGCACCCTGATACTAACATGTTGAGCAGATGAGGTCCAGAAAAGGTATTCATTCTTTTACCTTATTGGATGTGTGGCCTCTGCGCTCTCTGGTATTCTTGCCTTCGGGTTCAGTCAAATGGCCCCTCTGCAGGGCCTCGGTGGCTGGCAATGGATCTTCATCATGCAGGGTGTTGTAAGGATTCAGCCTCTAAAGTATTTCACATTCGCAGCTTGTACTTACGCTTCTGTCAGTTGACCTTCATCGTTGGAATCTGCTGCATGATTTTCGTCGTGGACTTCCCAGATAAGGCCCACGAGGCTTGGGGATTCTTGAGCGAGAAGGAATCTGCCTTTATCCTGCGCCGCCTGAATAGAGACCGAGCGGATGCTGACCCAGAGCCTTTCAATCTGAAGAAGTTCCTTCGTCCGGCGCTGGATCTGAAGATCTGGGGATTTGGTCTTATCTTCTTGTCAGTATATCTTTGATCCTGTCCACTTGCTCTGTGCAAAAATTACGACTAACTAGTAGCCCCCCCTCCTGCAGCTGTTTGACGACCGTGACCTATGCCATTGCCTATTTCCTCCCTATCATCCTCCGCGAAAACATGCACTTCAGTGTTGGGGCATCCCAGTGTTTGATCGCCCCCCCATTCGTCCTTGCCGGTATTCTCATGTGGACAACCTCATGGATTGGAGATAAATATCGCATTCGTGGACCAATTCTCGCGCTCAACTGTATTATCACCCTTATCGGGCTGCCCATCATGGGTTTCCACAAGAATCCTGGGGTTCGCTTCTTTGGCGTTTTCATCACCACCGCCGGCGCGAACGCCAACATCCCCGCTTCGATGGCCTACCAGGCCAATAATATTCGCGGCCAGTGGACTCGTGCTTTTGCAAGCGCAACCTTGGTCGGTCTGGGAGGCGTTGGTGGTATTGCGGGTAGCACAGTGTTCCGCTCCCAGGATGCTCCTCAGTATATCCCCGGTATCTGGGCGGCGATGGGGTGAGTTATCCCCCGAACGAAGGACCGAGATACATATAGATTAACCGATTCTGATTTGCATAGGTGCCAACTCCTGCTTCTTGTTATCGTCGGATTGCTGAGCATTTACTTCTGGATCAGCAACCGCAAGGCTGACCGCGGGGAGCTGGTTATCGAGGGATCGCCGGATTTCCGTTACACCCTTTAGGGAATTAATGATTGGGTTTATGAGTCGGTTCGGTGATCTAATGAGATAGCATTCAGTAACGGCAGATGAAATGAGATTATTGTCAGTTGCCACCTGTCACTCGGTCCTGCCTGGTGAAAATGGTATCAAGTATTGGTGACTTGTCGTGTGCCTCGTCAGAATAAACTTGGGGCACCAGTGGGGGGTAGTATCATGCCTTGGAACGAAAGACGTAAAAATGCAAAAATCGCCATTCTAGAGCACAATTTATTGCGGAAACCCTTGTCGGTAACAAAGCTTGCTAATGGCCATGGTGGAAGCGATTCCTGGACGCGACGCGACGATTCAACACCCTGTCAGGCGAGTCACCTGACTCTATGTAGCATGAGAAATCCTCCCACTCACGCCTTCCTTCTCGAATGACATTTTCATTCACTTTCAAGAACCAAGAACAGACCGACCCGCTTCACTTATCCGTGCAATAAGTTGCACGTCCCTAGGTACAGAGGAGAGATGGCGATGCCCGTCGTACTCAATACAGAGCCAATAGCCCGTACAAATGACGTCAATTACTACACAAAGTATTTCAATTATTCTCTAACCACATGCAGCATGGCCATCGAAATGGGGGGTGGTCGAGGTACTTTAGGGACCAATAGCAGGCTGTGGAGGTAACGGAGCGCGGATGCCTCGCAATCGAGTGAGTTCCAAGGTTATGGGCGACACCGAACCCCTCTTATTGACCTAAAAACAAGATCGGACATATGATTGGTGAAGATTCAGAACAAGCCACTCGGGGAATCAACAAGGGAACTCCCGTGACCCGAAACTCGGACAGCACCCCTGTAGATGACGGGATGCAAGGTAATGAATCAAGATAGAGGAACCTAGCAGGTTTCAAGATCTGAGTGTGGAAATTCTCGATTAGATCCTTCGCCCACAGTTTTGGAAAGCAGCCTTCAACCAAGACAGGCCTATCTCGAATGTAATACGGCTCCGTGATGCGCTTTGACGTCGGTTGCCAGAATACGGGGGAAGAGTTGCCTCCATTTTGTCAACTGATAAGAGGGGCTCGAGATAGAAAATATTCCGAGGCTGGGGGCCAGGGTAATGCGGCTCTGAGAAATGTTTTCAAGAATTCAGATCTTACCTGCACCTGAACTCGTGTGGATGAATTTCGAATGATTCAAGCGTTCGGGCCCCTGGGACTGCGCTGATCTTCTTGACCCGTTCATTTAATTAACGTCTCTCTTGGCGTTTGAACGAAAGGCTGAGTTGATCCCAGGAAATGGTTTTCACCGAGTTACAAATTACCAGCGGGTGAGGGTATCGGGAAATGAAGCCGGAAAGCTTTTGCTGGAAGACGAAAAATTCTCTAGACTTGCTGAATACTGTGCCTGAAATAAAATGACACAAAGCAAAGGGGAGACGGACAGGTTCGTCCGCAGGTGCTCAGGCTGGCCCCCAATTGAAATTACAGGGATATAATCTCACTAGGATGAACGTTTCAAGTGTTCTTGGCTTGGTGATTCCTGTTGAGTCCCATGAGCCCCAGAGCTGCGGATGGACCCCTGTGAGCCGCAGTTCCCCGGCCCTGTGACCGTGTCATTGGAAGAGTGGGCCGCCATGGTGTCTCTGGGGAACAGAGGGGTCGCATGGTCCGAAATACAAAAGTACCAAGGGGGCTGGGGTGCTACACAGACTGATTTAAGAGTCCTGGTTGATATTGTCTTCCAGCTGTATCACCCTCAAAGCCGTCCTGGGTTACATCGACAATGGAAGACACGACAACAGACAAAAAAGAGCCTCCCAAGACCCCCATTCGGGGAGATAGGGCACATCAAGTGCACAATAATTTTCAAGCTCGCCGGGGTTCCTCTCCATACTCTTTTCATCAAAACTTCCCTATATCCTCACCCGAGAGTGATGTCGATGACATCTTCAGCCTTCCGGGTACCGGCGACACAGAAAGATCCGGATTTTCACTGGATGATGACAATACACCAATCAAGCAATCTACGCGCCAGGAGTACTTATCACTGCTCGTGACAAACCGGAGTCCACCCTTGGGTTCAATATCTCAAGAGAAAATTGACGACTCAGGTGTTCCACTACTCTCGAAACTGCGAAAGGTTCGGGAAAGCGACTGGGATAGCTCGAAATATAACCTCTCGGCCCTAACATTCGATCCGCGCGCCGAGAAGCCCTATTTTGCCACATCTCCTGCTATCAAACCCGAAGAGGGTATACACGCAGACTTAAGTGAAATACCCGCCTTGAATCCGGAAAATGATGGCAAATCCGACAAACCGCCCAGTTCAAGACCACGACGGTCCGACATATTGGAACGACATTCTGTTGGCCGCGGCGAGTCTGGTGTCAAGACTCGGGAAAAAACCCCAGATATCAAGGAGACGTCCATATCCACAAATATTCTTGGTGCCCAGCAGGAGAGTTTAGAAGGAGTATCTGACGCAAGCACGTCATCCACCACGCTTACAGGCGTTCCCTTGCCTACAATCCGTACGAGCGATACCTACGATGCAAATGGCAAACCCCCACAAGTCGTGCATACCCTGGAGAAGCTGAAAAGTGACCAGCAGGTTCGTCAGGTTGAGAATGACGTTGAGGAATTTCCAGAAGAAAGCGACCAGACACGAGGCCTCGGAGCGTACCAAGAGGCAAGGGAGATCGTGAAGCAAGAACCACCTCAAGTGAACAAACTTCGACAACTCGATATCAGGTGCAGTCCAGACTTGGTAACCTCAGAACTAGATGGGCGACTGATGAGTGTTGGCGACACCAGGCAAGACCCCCCCAAGGCTCTACCAAAGACGGAGATCACACCAAGTGCCTCATCGGAAAGAGGAATAGTAGTCACCGTGAAGGAAGAGCCTTGCAATGTCGACCGCGACGAACCCCAACTCAGGAGCGACGCCCGTTTCGATTTAACAACTCCCGAAACAAATGAAGAGCCCACGAGGGAAAGTGACCATGTGCAAGAGGCCCTACATCACGTGCTACAGACGGAGGCCAAACCAAACACATGTTTAGAAACAGGTGAATCAGCCACCGTAAAGGAGCCTCCTCCGCCTGAGTGGGGTGGCCTGCTTGGTACCGGACTTTTCCTGGAACAAAAGCCGAAGTCTACCAGCGATGATGACAATGCCCAAGCGCAGGTTCATCAAAACCTTCCAGGGGAAAAAGGCCCCGATGATATTGCGCTCCGGGAATCGCTAGCAATCATTCTACCCCACAAACTGCAGTCTTACCTGGAAGAGGAACCGTCTCACTGCCCTGCCTGGATACCAGCGAAAAAAAGGAAATGCTGCAGTTCCAATCGCCCAAGTAATATTCAGGTCATAGAAATCCAACAAAACCTGAAGCTGTTGTTGACCTGCGAGCCTAGAGCAGCAGCTCCGTGTATAGAAAATCTGGTCACAGCGTTAAATTTTTGTGAGTCGCATAGGCGACCGGCAGAAGAAGGGCTTAACTTCTGGAAAAGGATTTTCAAACAATGGCAAGAGACGCCACAGGCGGTGGATCCGCGCCGTCTTTTCTGGCTGATGGAGTGGATCAACGCCCTGAAGCAGGTGCCATTGACCTCACGACCAGTACCTTTGAAGACTCAGCACGGGACGTTCCTGCGATACTTCCCCAGAAAGCACAAAGACCGAGAAGTCTCAGAAGTGCTAGAGGAAGTTCTCAAGCGCCCGGTTCCTAACAAGGCCTTCAAAGAGGAAGGGTTCATGTACATTTATTGGCTCAAGGGAGGCTTTGGCTATAGCAAGATTGGGCGCGCGGTCAATGTCCAGACACGTTTGAAGGCATGGGCTAAATGCACCATCCCTCAAAGATCCGATGCGCATGCGGCTGGCCCCCTAGAGTTACAGCTGCATTACCCGACTAAGGAGCACACGGTGCAATCTGTACGGAATTACGCGCGGGTAGAAACACTAGTCCATGCTGAACTAAAGGATTACCGTTGGACTGTCGAGTGTGCCGGCTGCGGAACAACGCATAAAGAGTGGTTCACTGCGGAGGTGGACGTGGCTCAAGAGATTATTGAGAAGTGGATGAACTGGATGCGCCAGCACGAAGATAAGTATGAGTTCAATGAAACAACTAATAAGTGGGTTTTGGGTGAAGAAGAGTTGGAGAGGGCGCGGAAAGGAGTCTGCCAGCCACATGCAAGACTCATCCGTGGAGGGGTGAAGCCGCTGCCTAATACCTCGAAACTCGCTGGGCCCTCAAGACCGGCGAAAAGCCGCAAAAGTGCGCATTACCGGCGGTCCGGGAATGTGTGGTAGGGAGTTTATGTTACCTTATACATGTTTCACTATGACCTTTCCTTTGTATTTGGTTCTTGGTCTCGTGTTTTGATTATGGCTCTATTGTGTGGTTCCTAATTAGCAATATCAACTGACGCCATGCTATTCATTCCTATGGTTCACAAGGAGAGATGATAACAGGTCATCATACTTGACTTCTAGCCGGACTAGAGGTCAATATTGATGCTATAATTAAGCCAAGGCAAAATCCCCAGTATCTGGAGGTTCTGGCTCCACGTGTCGACCATGCATATAAAGTCACACATCCTTCTCCAGCAACCCCCCCATATGCTCTGATCGTGGTACAAAAACACACTCAAAGCTATCCGGAACCCCACTGAGTCCATTCGTAAACGACACCTCCGGCCTTCGCTCAACCCCGTTCTCATCAACCGGACATCTCATCTCGACCGTTGCCAACAAAGTCGAAATCGCAATATACACACCCGCAAGTGCCAAATGCTGCCCAGGACAAACCCTGCGACCAAACCCGAATGGACCCTCCGGAAGCGATTCCCCTCTTCCTCCATCAGCAACAGGAATATACCGGTCGGGATTGAATTCGTCGGGGTTGGAGTAGCATCGTTCATCGTGAGTCATCGCCCAGGCGTTCGCATATACTACTGTCCCCTTGGGGATCCTGTACCCTTTATATATATTCTCTGCTACAACGGCATGGGGTACACCTACGGGGGACAGGGGCGCCCACCGCGTGGTCTCAACGAGGATATACTCGAGGTACCTGAGCTGTGGTCGATCATCGAAGGTAGGAAGCCGGAGTGGGTCCCCATTTTCATCTACCCCGATGACACGATCAATTTCCTCTCGCGCCCGAGTCTGTATCTCCGGATGCAGAATGAGGTTGAGGATACAGACGATAATCGTCGACCAAGTGGTGTTCCCACCCGCAATGGAGATAGCCCCCGCAGCACCTTTCAGATCCGCGATCGTGGCTTCGTTGGTTCTTCCAGTAGACTCGTTCGCCAGGTATCGGCCGAAATGGGTACGCATGAAGGATGGCTGCGTGGCGGTTCCATCACGGATGGACGGCTCTGTCGCGTCCCAGGGTCTGTCATGGAGTTGCTGGATAAACGGTTTCGTGCGCCGGGCGTGAGCGAGCGGTTCAAAGAGGGTTGAAAACCTCGCGACCCAGCTAGGGAGGAATCGGAAGAGGGGGAAGAAATCCACGATAGATGCAGCAGGCACCCCACCCTTTCCGGTCGCTTCTTCGACGTCAATGGCCATCTTGACGTAGGGGTCATTGCGAGCTTGGATGGGGATACCGAATCCAATACGTAGTACTACGGCCGTTGAGAATTGGCGCAGGAGAAGCTCCCAGTCTGTGGGGTTGGTGAGAATGGCTTTGACCGCGCGACGGGCCTCTTCCTGTTGAATGGGTCGATATGGTTTGCACGCGAACGGGGTAAAAGACTGCTGGAGGAGTTTGCGATGCAAGTTAAAGAGAGGTGATAGCCGGAGGAAGGTCAGGGTGATGCCCCAGCCCATGACCTCATAGAGGACGAAGCGCGGTCGGTCTGCGTAGTTTCCTTTATTTAGAAGATCACGGGCAGCCTCGACACTGTTCAAGACTATCATCGGACGTCCTAGAACGGTGAAATAGAGGATATCGGAGTTGTATTCCTTGCTCCATCTCGCATACTGGTGTTCAGGGTGCGTTTTGGGGATAATACGTAGGTGGCCCAAAATGGGTTCCGCTGGGGGTCCAGGTGGGAGTAGATTCCGGGAATAGAGTCGTCGGCCATTTGGTACATAAAATATGAAAAATGCCACGGTTGCTAGGAGTATTGTGATGAGCAAGTGCATTGTGAGGATGAGGGGGATGCGGGAGACTGAGGTTCAGCGGCGGACATGAGGGGGGTAAGCTCTGTCTCACACCGCTGCAACTCCTCAATTCGGTGGATATTATTGGCTGATATGAGCTCATTCTTGCAGTATACCGCCAGGGATGGGCATGCAAATTGTTCAAATCCTCTGATACGGTTGCGAAGTCTCTCTCTCGAACATTTGTTTAGAATGTAGGTGGCTTCTAAGGAAATTAATAATGTTAAACTAGTGTCTAGAGGCGAGACTAGTCGGAGAGGGTTTTCTCGCGATATATATAACCAACTAGGTAAGGCAGTTATTAGATTAGGTACATCCCAATGGCGGTGGCGAGGGTCGTGTTTTTGTTGTCAGATTCTACCTTTAAAGGTTTACTGTCGCAATGAACTGCTGTGATTGGCCCAGACACAGTCAGACTTAGGTGGATTCCGGGGACTCGGACCAGCGGCCAATCAGCGTTGTTCCTGGAGGTTAAAAATTCTTTAATTTTTATCGGCGTTCGGCGTCGAAAAAAAAACCCTTATCAAAAAGTCAATCTATTTCCCCCTCTTCCGCTTGAGTCATCTTCTCATTCTGGGGATAATCCTCCATTACGGACTTTAAATACATAGCAGAAGGACCCCGAATTTTCTACACTCATCCCTCCATGATTCTCTGATGACACAACCCCGATTAAACGCAATGGAGACCGATAAATCTCCTCCGGTGGATATCGCCACTGCCGAATCCCAACCCTCCAGGTTCCCCAAAGTGCCAGAAAGGTGGCTCTCCAGGATCGCCAACTGGGGAATCGAACTGCGTGGGGTTACTCCTGTCCCATTGGAGGAACGTACAGACAAGCGCTTCATCAATGTCTTCTTTGTCTGGTTTACTATGAGCACCAATCTACTTCCGTACGCCTCACATCCCTTGAGATCGAGCGCAACTAATGAAGATATAGAATCATCACTGGCATGGTGGGCACGTTCGTGTTTGGTATGAGCCTACGTGACTCCTCACTGGTCATCCTCTTCTTCAGTATGCTGTGCACCATCCCTCCAGCATATTTCAGCACGTTTGGCTCGAGGACCGGGTTGCGGCAGATGCTTCATGGCCGGTTCACATTCGGGTACGCTAAATCACCCCATTACATCACACAGACCCCCACGCTAAGTAAATAGGTACTACATCATATCGCTCATCGTCGCGCTCAATCTCTGCACCATTGCTGGGTTTGGCATCATCTCTGCCGTTCTTGGGGGCTCAACGCTGGCCGCTGTTTCCGGGGGCAACATCGACGACACGGCTGGAATCGTCATCATCGGCCTATGCGGTATGGTCGTCTCCTTCGGTGGCTATAAATTCCTACATCAGTACGAGCGCTACTGCTGGCTCTTTGCTCTGATCGCCATTGTCATCGCCACCGGAGTAGGAGGCAAGCATCTCTCCCAACAAGCCCCAACCGAGACACCGTCAGCAGCTACTGTCATCTCCTTTGGAGGCGTTATTGCTGGCTTTCTGATCCCATGGGCGGTATGTTCTCCTCATCTCACTGCTGCTCTAGCAACACCACTAACACAAGGGATAGGCCATGGCCTCCGACTTCAGTGTCTACTGCGACACCAGCGTCTCCACGTTCCGCATCTTCATCTACACATACATGGGCCTCTTCCTCCCCACAGTCCCGCTCATGGTTCTCGGCGCCGCCATCGGCGCCGCGACCCCCAACGTCACCTCCTGGGTAGACGGCTACAACACCTACGGCGTCGGGGGCGTCCTCGAAGCCATGCTGCAACCGTCCGGAGGCTTCGGCAAATTCGTCTCCGTTATCCTCGCCTTCTCCCTCCTGGGTAACCTCTCCGCATCCATGTATTCCGTCTCGCTCAACTTCCAGCTCATCCTGCCTTTCTTCGTGCGCGTGCCCCGCTTCGTCTTCTCGATCCTGTACACGGCCGTCCTCATCCCCGTTTCCGTGGCCGCGGCCAAGTCATTCTTCGAGAACCTTGAAAACTTCCTGTATGTGATTGCGTACTGGTCCGCCGGGTATGTCTCTGTTGTTGCGGCGGAACACTTTTTGTTTCATGGGGGGGACTGTACCCGATACGACGCGAAGAACTGGGATAATCCCAAGCAGCTTCCGAGCGGGGTATCCGCGTTGCTGGCCATGGGGCTGTCCTTTGGGCTCATTGTGCCGTGTATGGGACAAGTATGGTATACGGGGCCGATTGCGGAGACGACGGGGGATATCGGGTTTGAGGTAGCACTTGTCCTGGCGTTTTTATTGTATATTCCGCTGCGATGGGGGGAGATGAAGATCCGGCCTGTTTAAACGTTTCCATAGACCATAGATGCATATATTCACTTCGCTACGTTATCGAATATACTTTGAAGCTGGCAAAATGCGCCTTGCTTTTCCTGTACGAGCATTTTACTCTGTAACAGGGGATTGCTGAGCTGATTGAGAAATTGCATCAATTCATTAGTAGAGACTGCAAGGACAAGATATTCAGGATGTACTCAGTTCACTAAATTATATTCCCCCCCCTTCACCGCATATTAACATCTATTAGCCCAACCCCTTCTGACCATTCTAATCCCACCCCTAGTCCGGCATCATACTCATTCCTGGTAAAGCTTTGATGGAAGTAGGTACATATTCATAAGTGATATGTCAACTCATCCATTCCATGGAATGAAAATCTCTGTCCGAGAAAGCCTAAGGCACAAACGGACTGTTCGGGCAAGGAGGCACAAAGAGATCCAAATCCTGCGGATACGTAGTCCCGTTCGGGCTCGTAATAGTCACCCGGTTCCTCGCCGGCCCATACCCATTAACATAGATAAAGGTGATAGGCATGAACTCACCGGCAACTAGGTCATACGCAAAGGACTCCGGGAGGCCTGGCGGCTGGGTATAGCTCGAACCGCCATCCACGTTCCCGTTAGCGTAGGCTGTGTACGCCTTCTCACCACCCCAGAAGAACAGGGCGTTGTCCTCGGCACCGGCGGTGACTGTGTAGGTGCCTGCTTGGGTGGCGTGGAGGAAGCCCTGGAAGACCACCGTCCACTGGTTGCAGTCGGTGGCGGAGGCCTGGCCGGGCAGCTGGCAGTAAATGGTGCTCCAGTCGAGGTAGTTTTGGGATTCGAAGTTGATGTTTCGCGCGGTTCCGCTGGTGTAGTAGCTCAGGTTACCGTTCCAGTCTGCGGTATCGTAGCCGCCGCCACCGTAGCCGCAGTTGGCGCAGCCTCCCTGGCCGTAGGGGTAGACGTAGTCGTTCAGGTATTGGTAGTAGTTCACTCCTGTATAATCATGTAAGTATACAAACCTTCCAATGGTGAAAAGAGTGGAAGGGGGAGGGGAAATACCTTCATAGGCACGAGGGGTAGGCAAGATCCACGTTTCCGTCTTGGTGAAGGTCTTGACCGGAGTAGTGGTTGTGGTGGACACTCCAGTTGTGGTCACCGTCACCGTGTCGGTACTATGGGATGATTGTGAGCAGGACAACAGACAAGTAATGGACTTTGTAGCGGGGCAACCTACGTGATTCCAAAGTCACCTGTGATGCATGTGCAGGGCTTGCCAGTGACCGAGGGAGGAACAATTGTTATGGGCGGTGGGCAGTCAGCGGCCGCGGTGGCTGTAGTGGCTACCGGTTCATCCGCCCGTGGTACCAATGTAATCAGCGGGGCTCGATGGGGTGTAATAGTCGTTGCACTTTGAATACAGGTGATATCAGTGGGGGTATACGACGTAGTCTTGAATGTCTCGATGGTAATCTATTGTGCTGGTTAACCATCAGTCCCGCAGAAACGAGGGTTTCATTGACATACAGATGGAGGCGCTGTTACGGTGGTCACACTGGTAGCCTGTAAAGCGATTAGTGATGCTAGCCTTGAAACAATTTGGCAGTACGCACCGCGGTCACAGTGCTTGTAGAGGTGACAGTAAAGATTCCCGAGATAGTCAGGGTCGTAGTAGAGGCGCACCATGGGAAGGGAAATGGAAGGTCAAGCAGCCCTTCCACCACTGGTGCACCATGGACCACAGTAAAAAGAGAAAGGAAGGAAATAACAAGCCAGTTCATGGTGAAAATCATGCCAGGTTTGATTTTTTGTGTGTGGAATGGCGGCGATCGATTTGTTTTCCCAAACATGGGACTGAAGGTTGAGGCACCCCTTTTATATTCTGCGTCGGATGCTAATAAGGACCATGATATTGTCAACTTCAAGTGACCTTTTTCGAGTACTCACGCTGCAGAGCGGGGTTATAGATGTGCGTTGAAGTCTTCACCTGCATGTTTGTCGCTAGTCAGGCTGTCGGGTACACCTAGGAACGCTATCTTAGTGTCCCACGGATTAATCAATCAGCTGAACATGTGGAGTGACAGCTCGATAGACTTGTCGATCAATGACAGGGGCACAAATGATGTGCCAATTAGAGGGTTCACTTACCTGTCGTTTTGCTGACGAACAGTCAGCCACACGCAGCTACGAGGCTGGCTGAGCTGAGGGAAATGAAAGAACCGGTTCGTATCCAGGATGTGGTTTCCGCGGCACGCCGGGTCCGAGTAATGTTCCTCTAGCTTGAACTATGCCTCCCATGCTTTTTGATTTCGGGATGCGCATAGTTAGTAGGTGCATATTCATATGAGAGCACCAGTGGAAGTTTGATGCCGTTTGTACTCTAGCCCTCCCATAACGCAGCGGGAGGGTTCCGCTAACATCCGTTCCTGAAATCCTACCTACGGTAAGGCTGCAAACCTTGTGAGGGGAGGTCGAGACCACTGCTGCCCAAAAGGGGTAAACGAAGGGGAATACTACATGGCATTACTGACACCCCACCGCTTCACTTCAGCCAGCCCTCAATCGATGACGGTTGTGGCCCTCGAACTCACTCGCTTGAGAACGTGCATTAGCGCGTGGTGGAGGGGGTCTTAACGTAGCTAAGAGGAGCACCAAGGATCAAAATACGCCACATGTCACATCGAATCAGGAAAGGATGAACAAAGCTAAGGCTCTTCAGGGAAGCTCTGGCACATGGGTGCAGCACCGGGGGCACTTTTCCGACTCAGGCTTGTCCTCAGAAATTCGGGGATGTTCACGAACCGTGTCTGTCATGGATTGGGATTTCAGGAACTGAGAGCTGATCATTTCATTTACTCGAATCAAATCAAGCGTGGGAAGAATCAAGTTGTCTGACTCACGAGCCTGCTCATCACCCGTATTTCATTTTGGCGATCGACAAAATTGTCAACGCTAGGTCTGCTCGAACAAATAGGGAGGAGTACTCGGATAGAGCCAGTTACTCTTTCTGTCCACTCATAGCTTCGTGGATGCAAGGGTCGAATAGGCCTTTGGATGGGTGAGCTGAATGTGCGAAAAACGTAATTTAAAGCGTCTGGTTAGGGATCTATTATGCTATACAAGTGGCAGGGGAGTCGGTGCATTGACACAACAACCTAGCTGCACATCATGCAGGTTCACCGGGATCGAGTTTCTCCACGGGAAGTAGAGGTGCGCAGCTGGAGACTTCACCGGGGACTAAGCGCACATAAGGTCTTTGCACACAGAGGATGCGTAACCTTGGCTTTATTGTACACGTCACTCAGGTCATGAGATGCTCACAATCCGAGAGAAATTTCATGTATCTTTTTTCCCTTCCGGTTCGGATCCCAGATTCAAATGTAACATACCTTACTACCAGGTAGCATTGCATCTGGGAAAGAGCTACCGCCACATTGACATTGGATTGTGTAACCTTTAGGGAAGAGAGTCCAGGCGCATGCATCGTCCTCAAGCAGAGGCGAGTCAACATAGCGGATTCGAACATGACTAAAACAGAAAAGCTGTTAGCTACGAACAATAGGTACAAGAAGAGCCGAGGAGGCAAAATGCAGTGAAATGGGAAGAAAACGAAGCGTGGGTACAGACCAAATGTCCGAATAAGTTCCGTGAAAAAAGCAAGTTCTGTAGGGGCGCACGCTTAAAGAGCAAAGGTGAGATGAAAAGACATGGATTAGCTCCGAGCTCTCCTAAACCCGCAGGCCCTTGCGTCCATCCCGTAAGCGTAAGCTTCGCAGGTCAGGAATCTTGAGGGGTTGGGCTATCCTATCCTGGGCTGAAGTAGAGGAGCCTACTCGGGATGACCATCATCCGGACACTCAACATACTACCTATTGCTTGCGGGAGCCAGGCAAACATATCGCTTATAATAGTTTCCCACTATGTTCTAGGATTTGATCGAACTGTTCAGGGTAACCTAAAGCCTCTTCTACGCGTTGTGGAATTGCTCAGTTGCGGTTCAAAAACCGGAGACTGTCTTCTGCTTTACTCTGTTAGGGGATCTTTGCATAGAAGAATTTTCGCACCATCCATGAAGAACCTTACAGTAATAGATAATAATCGACTTCCCAGGAACACCACCAAAAGAGCGAAGAAATAAAACACGCTCACAGTTATAAATTCAAGACCGGGACCAACCCAAGTCCCATTCTGGGCTCGGTGGCCCGTGTTTATGCGGTACCCATTTCCCGGCTGTCTAGGGACAGTAACATGGTGAATATTGAGCACTAGTTTTTCTGCGATCCCCCGCATGGATCTGTAGGTGGAGGAGAATCGAGCTCTGCGGCTACGCTTCAAATGAGTGTCTGTGGTTGTGTCCAAGAATTTCGTCCTTTGAAAACCTCCTCTTAAGATTTGGGCGAGTTACGATAAAATGAGTGATCGGGTAGTAGCCCGTCTCTTGTGCGAAGTCCACTGGGCATGACTTCTGAATCCAATCGCTTGGAGAGCGATTTGTAGGATGTATGATATTTATAGTTGGGTGGCAATCAAGTATATTGCATATTGTATATAAAAAGTGCCCCGGGTGGTAAATTATAGTAAATAGCCTGATCTCCATCACTGCTCATGGTCTAGTAAATAATCTGACGGTTACTTAACGAGGAAATTGGATATTCACCAGTAAAACAACCTCCATCAAACACTCTTTTTCCTCAGGCCATTCGCAACCTCATATACGACAAGTAGAGCCACGCATAGATTCAATCAGGTTCCGATCCTTCTTCAGCGACCCCAGGCTGTCAATGTCGCTAGGTTTCATGGATCGTCTCGCATTAGCAGCGTTCCTAAACCCGGTTCGCCCGACCCCGGCCCCGGCCAAGTAGCTGAAGACACTCATAAAGGCACTTTCAGGGTGTGTGACGATATTGTACAGAAGAAGGCCTGTTTCGCCAGCGGCGCCTACTAGGCTCAAGAGGGCACGGGCAGCCGTCAGACCAGCGGCCCCAGCGGCCTCTCCGACGACGGGAATGAAGAAGAGCATCCCTGTGAGGAAGCTGAGGATGAACTCCTGGCGCTGTCTCTTCTTTATTTCGTCGGCGGTCTCCACGATCTTTTCCATGATCTCGATAGCGGTCTGCGTCGTCAAGGCAGGTGGGATCCGGCATCGACCACATCGGACCACTGCATCAGCTCGTCATAATCGGCGTTGTCCCGGACGATCTTGAGACGGCGGAGGAGATCCTTGGTCTTGCCGTACGAGTCACCGATCAGGTCCTTGGGGTTGTAGACCGTGACCTTGTCCCTCATTGGGTAGTTATAGAACCAATTGTCATGCTTGTCGATGCAGTCTAGGACATCCTCGCCGAGGTACTGACAGCCGTTGTTGGTCCTGACGTGCCTCCCGCCGAACTTTACCCATGACTTTTCAATGCCATATTCCTCGCCGATGTCCTTCCAGAAGCTCTTGGGGTCCTGTAGCGTGTAAGTGGCGTTGGGGATATCTTCACCTATGCCGATGACGGTGCTGGAACCACCCTGGAGAGTTGTTGGACATTCGATATCGACCGTGCCCCTCCCGTCACACAATCTGCGGACTTGTCGCAAACCAAGCAACGGGAGGCATTGTTGCAGCTGGAGCAGCATATAGTATTCTTCGTCTCGGTGCACTTGAAGTACTTGTCCGCCTTTCCGCTGCCCATGAAGGTGTCGATTTGATCCTGGACTTGGTCGGCGACGCAGCCTTCGTATATTCGGAACTTTCCGTCGTAGCCATTATTGTCCAGGCCCTTGTACGTTTTTCAAAGCCGCTTCCATGATGGCTACCTCAACATTGATAATTTATTGCTCCATGCAGTGAGAGGGGATCGAGTCCTTGCGGTCCTCAAGCTCCTTAAACGTGGTGTGCCTGCGTAAGCACTCTGGGTACATGCTATTGTCGATTCATGGTTCGTAATCATCGGGGTAGTCATCACCACCCGCTCCCACTACACAGTGTTAGTATCGTTGACATAGCATCGAGTAGGCGCTCGAGGGGCAGGACCATCCGCCCCAGCGACGCATCGTCCATCGGCCCAAATCTTGACAGCTTCCTGGACAAAGGGCAGATACTTTGCGCTGCTCACAACCATACCGATGCCATAATCAGCATCACGGCCACCAGCCTGACATAACTGGGCGATAACCGTTATTGATCGAACAATCAATTCCAATAATCAGGTCAAGAGGCCATCCATTCCTCGATCATCCTATCCAGATCCTCTCCCACCGCGACCTGGCCTGTCTCTTTATCGATGAATCTCACATTCTTCTTACCACATGGCCAGTAAAGATATTCCCAGGCGTCATGCCATGCTAGTAGACCATCCACGCATATTATGTGGATTTCTTCCATATTTTCATACGCCCTCAGCTCGTGGGACTGAAAGTGGAAGAAGGATTCACCATTCTCGCGCTCAAAGGTAAGCCGGCGAACCATTAATTGTTCGGCGGGGTCAAATGAGTCAAACCAAGTATCCCCGATTGATATCATATCAATCTCAAAGTTTACCCAGACGTACCGCGGCTCAACCCCTTTAGAGAGATTGAAGGCCTGTTGGTACAATCGCATGGTTCGGGCTTCGTGGCAGGCGTGAAGGACGACAGGCACCGGTGTGGGCGAGGTTACATGGAGAGCTTTGCCCCATGACCCGTGCTGCCTCTTCACGCGGACCTCCACGGTCCGAGGTTCGACGGTCATCTCCCAGACTCGAGCGCGAAGCTCAAAGGGGAGAGAGGGAAAAAGGTGAAAGGTAGCCATGTTGAGGCGTCGGACGGCGACTGAATTTTTGCCAAGACAGGTCAGGTGGATGCAAAGCGTACCGCTAGGTGGTTTGGGATGCAGAAGGATCCGGCGTTAGTAGGTACGAAGATAGGAAGCAAGGTGTGATGCTTAAATCTTAGGTCGGAGTGTTGGTCGAGGCTTAGAGATAAGGCGGACCGAACCTAGGGTTGGTAGTCCTCTTTAGCGCCCTCCTTTTCTTAGCGTGAACTCCTCGGGATCCGTCGATCGTATTCCGTGCGGCATGCACAAGAGAGGGTCGATCTTCTCAAAAAGGGAAGAATCGAACTAGTCGGAGGGCAAAGTCTGCAGTGTCCTAGAGATAGCACAAAAATTGGCGCTGAGGAGATCATTTCTAAAATAGTGCGTGACCCCATGGTCCCTTGCAGGGTACCGTGGGGTGAGATTGGATTGTCAGCACGTGTTGAAATGGCAGAGAAAGCTATGATGTGTCGTTCGTGGATATGCCTCGGCGGCTTGCAATAGGACATACTGAGACATTCGGCTCTAGCTCCTTGGCGAAATCCTACTCAAGAGTGGCGAGTAGATTAAACGAGTGCGATAAGAATGATCTAAACAGTACTACTCCGTAAAATTTTGGGCGTTATGAGCCCCCTGCTTGTTGAGCCAAGAGCACGGAGTCGTCCGATGAACCCTGGTAGTCCGAGGCAAACAAAGGCCTGGGCAGGTCCACCAACAGCGGAAAGTCTTTTCACTGATCAGGGGTTGTATCTCGTCACTTTACGATTAAATTCCATGGAGGATTTATCTTTGCCTCCAAAGTCCTCTGTTGTCCCTCTCCACAGGAGCCTCTGCCTTCCCCAGCCCCGGACTTTTACCTATTCCCTTGTTCCCACATTTGTCGTCTCTTTGTCCAACTCATCTGTTGGCTTCCTTTACTATGAAAACTTGTTTCCTGTCGCTTGCAGTGCTCATCAGCCTGCGCTCCTGCGCCGGCAGCCAAACCCCAGGACTTCAATGGGACCCGG
Source organism: Aspergillus conjunctus (assembly GCA_027569095.1). Lineage (NCBI taxonomy): Eukaryota > Fungi > Ascomycota > Eurotiomycetes > Eurotiales > Aspergillaceae > Aspergillus > Aspergillus conjunctus. Next base: position 117,702 of record JAPDEL010000077.1, on the reverse strand, counting down.
ACACAATCGACTCCTGTGTCGAGTGGTATGACAATGACGAAGGGCTTACGTGCGAGGAAGCCCGGGACTACTGGCGCATCACACCCGCGCAATTCACCGAATGGAACCCTTCAGTCAGCCTCGACTGCGAGCCGTGGAACTATCAATCCTACTGCATCGTGACCCAGGAGAGACTGGACAACTTCACCTCCACTGCCACAACACCCAAGCCAACAAGACCACCACCACCACCGCCCACACCACTCTCGGCCCCTCTCCCACCGCCTGGACTGATTTGGGCTGCTATTTTGACGACCCGGAGCTGCTGCCGCTTCTGGAGACGCGTGTGAGCAAGGAAGGGGGTGACTCCACGTTGACGATCGCCAAGTGCCAGGATTCCTGTTATCGCGCGGCGCTCACATTCGCAGGTGTCAAGGCTGGTAACGAGTGCTGGTGCAGCCCCTTTGTCGGCGGTGAACACGCTCGTAACCAGTCTGGCTGAAATCTGCCCTGCGCTGGTGACAAGGATGAGATCTGTGGCGGCAAGGAGACCGTCAATATCTTCGAGCCCGTCGAGGCCGATGAAGATGAGGACGAACCGGTGTCCAATCCTACTACTACCACGACTGCTACAACGACATCTAGTAACACTACTGCTAGTCCCACCACTGGCACGAACGGCAATAATGATGATCGCGTCATTGGCACTCCTGCAGACTCTGGAGCGACGAGAAACTTTGCATTGTTTTAAGGTTCTTGTATTATAAGCTTTGGGCTAGACATAATTTTAATAGCGTTAGGCTATGATCCTGGACCATGCGGCGTTAAATGATGGTTGATGTGAACCATCTGCTTTTTGCAACGAAGGAATCATAGCAGGTCGTCGCCATATCGAAGGGCGTAGAGACGTTAGGAAGACGGTAAAATATTTCTTGCTATCTCAATTTCTTGGTTTATTGTATTTTTTAGATGTCTAGACCTCGTCGACAGACTTGATTCCTCTTTCATACTCGCAGTAAGATGGTTACTCAGGTTAATAATAGTTTGACAATTCACAACGAACAGAGTCAAATACTAAAATCAAATGCTACTAGTCAATGATATTCAAATTGAAGTAATACATGGAGGTGTTGTTGAGCTGTGGGTAAAGATATACATTGTGTACGCCCAATGAAATTCCAGGGCTGCTGATAAAAGGTGTAGCCAAATAGTCCGTCACCCTGCAAAGCGCATACCATGGTTCCTACACTAAGTGGCCTTCTCAGAATATAAATCAACAAGGCCTGGCCGTTTTGCTTGAGGGAGACGGTGTCGTCGCGATAGTTGGATAGCTGCATGATACCTCGGGCATCAAGAGTCCCAATTAGGGCTAGCACGCGTTGCCCTCGCGTCGTGGCGTAATCTGCCCAGTTTCCATCTGGAAAACAAGTATCCACTTTGGAGGAAGGCTTGAAAGCAGGTGAGTCACCCCATTCAAGTTCCTAGATAGCTAAAATATGTCTCTAACTTTAAGCCAATTAGGCTTACCCACCTAACCTAAAGGCGTTCTTGGCGATAATTTCGGAGATTCGCGACATTCCTTGGCCTACATTCAGGGGCCCTGGAACCATCCACATAGTCATTGACTCAACCCTCACCATGCCGTCTACAGACAACTCCTCCCAACATGCAGAGTGAAGAGCTGGACCCCGACCTCTGCGCTAAACTTTACAACCGGGTCATCCGTATCGTGTTTCACGGAAGTGGGCGAGATCAGGGGGGAGAGCGACTGATCCAGAACTGGTTTGAAGTCTGGAGTGGCGATCCGCTTCTTCCCCAATGCCGCCAGACCTTTTCCGCGCCCTTGATTTCAGTTCTGGAACAAGTCGAAGTCGTTGTTGATGAAAATGGCCGTCCCGGGGACGGTGATGTGCTGGTCCCCCATCTCCAGTCCCTGTCGTCTCCACAGACAATGCTCGCTCTCGGCATGGACATGGATGAGTCTATCATCCTGTTCCATAACAATCTCTACAGTCTGGATGAAAGTCTAGGGGTGGTCATGGATCCTAATAGCCAGACTGTCTGCTATTTCCCATATCTTTTAGAGTACGATCGCGATCACCCGGAGAATAGCCCCTGGCGTACTCTCCACCAGCTCCTTGCCCGACTCAATGCAATCATCGATGTTGGAATCTACCGCGCCGTCCCTTTGGGTCAGATAGCCCACCACGACCCCGGACAGGCATTGATACCTGGCTGGGATGTTCTGCCCTGGAACGATTTCACCCTCAACCAAGGTCTACAGGCGTACGAGGCGCTCGTCGACGCTATAACCAGCCGTCTGCCATCATCATCACAGCCGCTCACGGCCGAACAAAGACAGCCCATTGCAACAGAAAAGGGGTCCTCCCTTGACCCCCAGATCCAGGGATTCCCCCGCGCCTTTGTCCTGGCTGCCTCAAAGCCCTGCTTCCAATATATTGCCCCTGGGCTAACCGTTTATAACACCACCCGCCCCCCACCCCTTCCTCGACACCACCCGAATAACAATTACCACTACATCTCACCCAATACTAACATGAGTTACATAAGGGCCTACCACAACCCTCTGATCCTCTTCCCCGCCGCTGAGGAGGGCCATCAAAGACTCGAAGCGGGCTTATGGATCTGCCCGGATGAGGGGTGGGCGGATACAGTCAGACTAGTCCTTCCCCATACCCAATCATCATACCCAGTGGTGGCGGATGGAACCCGCTCGGCAAGACCCAGATCCACGGAGCTGTGGCAACAGGGAAACTGCCCATTCTACGTGGGCCACTCCACCCGTCTGCCTACTCTGTTGGATCGATGGAGAGAGTTGATCGAAGAAGGTGTTTGGACTGTTGGAGAACATGGGGTCGAGGGGGGGATGGAGTTTTATCGCCAGGCAGAAGACCCAGATAAGGCGGACTGGTTTCAAATCTGGGACGACTGTTTTGATCTGAGCGGGGTTGAGTTCGACTGGGATGTGACGGAATAGGTCACTCTGTAAATTCAAGTTATAGGGTCGATTCCCCGAATTTACGTAGGATAAAGTGTTTAATCAATCACGTCATCTTATAACGCCCTGATATAACTCCCTAGTAGATAATCTAATGCGCCCCTATCTACAAAGTCACCCCCTCACCTAGTAAAAATGGACTCCACTGTATCCGCTGGGGAAGGCAACCCGAGTCATGCGGACGGCTTACCAGAAGATCGCCCGCAGTTCTCTGTTTTATTACTTTATCTAGGTGATTGGGGACGGGGAATAGCCATATCTGACTGATGCCTTGAGGGGCCTGATCTCGATGCACATGGTATCGTTCGATCACGCTCCGTGTGCAATTCCAAATCAGGAGGTTGATCTAGTGTTGATCTTTAGTCAACACTGTCACAAGGCGTCGTGTGTAAGATGATGGTGATCGTCAAAGTAAAGTTCGTGGCGCCTTACTCATTGCCGTTACTGAAGCTTTGTGGAGGGTAAGGTACATGATACAGGAAAAGGGCATTCCTGCGTTTTGATACGTTCAGGGACGATAGCCACATTACTTTTGAGGATGTTTGGGCTACGAGTAAGCCCGTTATTGGTGGTAACAATGCGGCCCGGCACCATCGGGATTATAATATTGCTATAAGAAAACTACCTAGATATGATGACACACGTGATACAAGCTTTGCCATAAAAAGATCGCACTTCAAAGACGGGCAGCATATCTGGGGACATGGAAGAAAACAAAGTATGGGGAACGTATATGCTCCCAAGAGGGGCGCCAGTTGTAATGAAGCAATCAGGCTATCATACTATGAAGGATAGTCCGGAGTGGGGGTCGCAGAAGGGAGAATGCCGTCCAAATCCTGCAGTACAGGGATCGTGATATCCGAGAGCAAAACCAAAGCTTCCCTGACCGTAGGTTCGATGGCCGGTCCAATGACGGGAACCCTATTCACGTAATCGTCCACACTTTCCAGAGCAAGAACCAACAGGAGTATAGGAGTGGTCGAGCCGGGCTCGAGGGTTTGTCGCTTCAACGCCCTGGTAGTCGTGGGGCGGTTCACCATGGCGCATAGATGGAGGACGTCATGTCGAAGCGTGGGACTGGACGGCTGGGTATAGGTGTTGATCAGGTTGATTGCATTGGCAAAGACCTGGTTTTGGGTTGTTTCGTTCATCGCATCCTGCAAGGAGGGAAGCAGTTCCTGGAGTTTGTTCTCCAGAGTGTCCGCCATACGATTGCAGTGGCCGCGGTTGTCGGGGTAGGCATGCGAGCCGAGAAGAAGAGTGAAGAAGGAGATGGAAAAGAAGGTGTTGAATTTCATATTGAAGGAATGTGTGTCCAAGAATATGGATTTTCTTGACTCGTTGGACGTGATTGGGGTTGGCGTAGCCTGGAGGATTGCGATGGAAGGTATTTAGGTTTGTGAATAGCGAGGATTGAGGGTAAACTTATACCCAAGCATCAGGAGATATGACATCGTCACCCATCAAGGTCAATGGCATGAACTCAGAATTTGATATTGACACAGCCCTCCAGATCAAACCTGTTTTGCCACCAGTTGGTTTAACTCCGGCTGCCTTGTATAGTCCATAAGATATCCCCCACTAGGGCTTACGTGCAGATTGCTAGACCGTCGGGTATCACCACTTGTCCAACCCGAGATGTCGGGATTTGCGAGCTGTTGAATGGGGTTGACGCTCGCAAATGAGGATCTACAGCCACTTGATTTGCGTCCTACCACATGTGCGATCTACAGACTGGTCCTGCCTCTGATTCGTGCAGATCGGCGGAATAAACATGCGGGGTTCGTCACACCCCGATCTCATGATTGCCTACATTATCAGTGCGATCAGAGAAGCATATCACCCAAGATTCGTCACAGATCCTGATTTCGGCCGCACTATTGATCCATTGATCGTACTATGGAAGTATATCGAAGCACATTCCAAGATTTTACCTGCTCCACCCACGGTCCGCTCCGGATGTGATATCGATTAATTGAGTTTCGCGATTATGTTTCCTTTTGCAAATGATTTGAAATTCCTCTTGGATTGCGCTCGTATCAAGGAAGAATGGGATCAGGGCTATTTGGGGCAGTGATGATATCAGTCCGAGTACAAACAGGGACCAGATTTGGTCGCTCTCAGGACTGGTACTAACGATCCTAGATATAGCAGAATTTGCGAATAGAGCGTGAAGCCCCCTTCTTACAGGATCTGCGAATATTTAAGGCAGCTGAGCTCCGTTCTCGGGAGTCCAAACCTGCCTGCCGGTCAATCTGGTGCATCACGATGAAGCTATCCAACTCGGTGTTCCTTTTGGCCTCGGTGGCCCTTGCCCGTGCAGACTCTGGCGAGGGATTGCCCTACGTGAGATCGCTGAATCGAATTCTTCAAGTTCCCCCTCCCCCTTCAGCCAAATCTATTTCCTTATACCCGGCGCTTCACCCAAACCATGATGTCGACCATCTGGACCATTTAGTCCCTCAGATCTCCCATGAGCTCTACTTTGCCCAAGAGGGCCACAGGAGTATACATCCCCATAGACCAGACCAAATGAATAGATCTATTTACTGATGGATCCTGCCTTCGCTCAGTGGCCGTCCACGGGTCAAAGCATGCCCAGGCCCAGACAAAGTTCGTCCGTCCCACAGTCGTCCTTGAGCACTCAAGTCACGTCAAGAGAGTGACCTGCGGCGAAAATGATATCAAGATCTGTTTCGCGTCCGCCGAAGCCGCCGACACCGTTCGTGAGTCCTGGACTGTGCCCGATCTTAAGTCATTCAATCTCGTCACCTACCACCCCGGCTGTGGTGTTACGACCGGGGAGGAGCGATCCTACTTCCATGTCACGGGGCCCGTTTTCCACAATGAATCGGACAGCCCCTGCGTCACTGTACCGGCCACCGAAGTTGACATGGAAGATGCGATTGAATCTGGAAGGCTCCAATGGGGAACGTACGCATCTCCAGATCGAAAGCGTGGTCCACCTCCAAGCGGCCACATGCGGGTTGTGCCTGATGATCGACCTGGAGCCTCTGGAGACGAAAACGTTGTTAACCTGGACGACGACCCCGTAGCTATCGACAGATTCTTTCAGTTTGATGTTGATACGAACCAGCCTGATTACGAGGTGATGCCGGGGCTTCAGTTTCTCGACATGGATGATGACACCGGAGAGGAAAAGCGGGGGATTCGGAAGCTGCTCAAGAGCGCATTAAGTGGCTTGCGCTCTGTGGGTCACCGAGAACTGGAATTCGAAGATGTCTAGTGCTAATATGCGTTTATAGGCATTCGGCTTTCTCATTAAACCGCTCGCGAAAGCGGGAAAGGAGGTGGCGAAATTTCTATGGTTCACTGAGACTTTTCTCTTGAAACTCGGGGCCAGAACGATCCTAACGTTTATGATCGCCCTGGGGTACCCGACCAAGCACACTCTTCACCGCGATATTCACCTACATCGCACCCTACAGAGTAAAAGTGGCGATGCTCCAATCTTCTTCGGCCTGGGGAACGGACTGGTTCTAGCCAGACCTGGAGGGGGTGCGGACGGGTGGTTCATCTGTGCCAAGTGTGGAGTGCACGTCGAAATGGATATGGAGGGATGGATAGATTTCACCTCAACGGGGGGCATTGGATCCGGAGAACTGATCCTAAAAACCGAGAAACCAATCGTCGTCGATATGCAGTTGGTCATGTCCCTCCGAGCAAAAGGCGTTTGGAGTAAGGAAAAGAAGCTCGTGACCTTCGCACCTACTCCCTTTAAAGTCGTTGGCCTGATATCGCTAGGGCCAGCCGTCGTGTGGAGCGTATCAGCAAGCGCCTACATCGATGCTTTGGCACAGGTCCTGCTTGGGGGGACCTTGACCCTGTCACCCGGGAGGGCCGTTATCGATCTGGGTGAGACTAGGAAGGAGAATGTCGTGACGGGCTTTCATCGCCAGTGGAAGGACGTCTCTAACATAAAGCCCGTTGATGATCCGGACCAGGCGCTTCCTCCGGCAGAGAAGGGGAAAGGGGGCGTGACACTAGAACTCAGCATGCCGATTCAGTTTGAATTCGGTATCATCTTGTTTAGACCCAAGGCATTGATCAGGAAGTTTGGCAAGTTCAACCTCAATGTAGGGCTGGTCGAGGCTCCATCGGTATTTCTGAGTCTAGGTCTCGATACGGAATCGAAAGACTGCCGGGGAGTCGCGCTGAATGTTGGAGTGCGGAACCGGCTTTATACGACCACATTTGGCTTGTGGGAATACGAGTTCAGCTCGAAGGAATCTGCTAAGAAACTGGCCTGCTACAAGTATGAGTTGCCCCCTTCAATTAGACAGAAAATGGTTGCAAGAGACTGCCACTGACGCCGCCTCATAGGGACGGGGACTGGGTCAGGGAGGCACGACTGGCGGATGGGACCATCTTCAACACCAGTCTCGCGATGCTCGACGCTCACGGCGCCCCAACCAACCAGACGGCCCCCTTTTACAACATCACCGCTGCTATGGACCGCCCCAACCGGGGGTATGGATTCTACGTCTTGACCGACCGAGATGGGACTACCGTCATGGTCAGCGGATCCGATGGCTACGTCTACTTCGTCGACGCAAAGACGGGCAACCAGCTCAATCCAGGATGGGGGACCCTCAACATCACCGACAAGCTCTTCAACTTTGACGTCTTCGGCCGCCTTCTGTATCATACCTGGGTGCCTGGCTCGTCCACCATGGTCGAGGTTCAAGTTGCCAGCTTTTTTCAAATGCCCAAAAACGCGAGGGTTGCGTGCGTATCCCCTTCTACCCGCTGATATACAAATTGTATACTGATGAAAAGAAATACGCAACAGGTCCTTGGGCCCCCTCCCAAAGGAGAAGAAGACTTCTGGGTACGGAGCGGACGTCGATCTCTACTCTGTGGCATTTGTCGAGAAATATAATTTAAATAACACAGACCTTACTAAACTATTCCGCCTGCTTTGGTCGGTGGAGGGGCAGGAGGGGGTGGGCCAGGGCAACATAAATGACGAGTATATTGACACGCGCTTTGTTTGGTATCCCACAGTGTGCAAAGTCCCGCATGCTGGACCGCGACTCTATGCCACCAGCTACGTTGTAAAAAAGAAGGGGAAAGCGACCACACTGCAGCGCCAAGGGGACAGGATTCGTGAGTCAGATGCCAGCTTTTTTTATGCGGCGGATCGGAGGAGAATGGGCTTCCCTGTGGGGGAAGAAGACTGCCGTACCGTTCAGCTGGTTGCTGGCGCCTAGTATCGTTCTTTAATATTTTTGTCTTGTTTTTTTTCCTTCAAGTCATCATATCACGCTCGAGTCTGTAATGTGAAGTGAGCGGGGAAGATTCTGCTCGTGATAGCTGTCCCTTAATTCAATTCTTCTCTCTGAAATTATCTGTATCTTGCAAGATATAAAGAAATAATATCCCGCGTCCTTTGCCTGGAGCAGACAGAGACACACAGTCTCATCGTGTCGTCGAATGTGAATACATGGGCCCTAAAACACAACACCCTTGGTTTGGCTCATCTTCGCAACGTTCAGATTGCGGATCATGAAAACCCAGATGAACGACAGTACCATCAAACCCGTTCCCACAGCAAGCATCCTGGTCTGAGCATACCCGTAGGCCTTCTGAATGGCAGTCCTTTCAGCGCTTCCAACCGGGTAGCTCAGCTGCACCGTCAGACTCCCATAGATGCTCGCCAGATCAGGCAACGCAGACTCGGGCAAAAAGCGCGCAAGAGCGTCGGGAAACGTATTCGTCCAGATGGCCCCGGAAATCGCATTCCCCACGGATCCCCCGATAGTGCCCGATACAAACAACAGCGCCAGCACCGCCGCGACATGTTGGTGGTCAACCGCGGCCAGAACAGCAAGCTGCACGCAAAGGATAAAGATACTCCCACCGATCGAGATGAAGATTTCGCACATGACGATGTAGCCGATATACCCGTTCGGTTGGCGGAAGTGAATCATCAGGCCCTGGGCGAAGATGTAGAGCGGGACACCGACAACCATCAGCCAGCGGAAGTAGCCTGTTCTGCGGATCAGGTAGCCAGCAATGAAGAGAAGAACACCCGACACCACCTGGAACGTGCTGCCAACATACCCGGCCTCGGCGATGGTGAGGTTATTGACGACCTGCAGGAAGGACGAGAAGTAGCTGTTCCAGCAGTAGTAGGACATTTGGTATGTCATGTCCAGGAGGCAGGCGCCCATGACGGTGCGGTCGGTAAGGAAATGATAGTTGATGAAGGGGGTTGGGGCGAGATAGGCCAGGTACAGGGCAAACAGCACAAGTACGACGAATCCGACGACTATCATGGCGATAATATAGTCCGTTTTCCAGCCGTTGGGGGCGGAGAAGGCAAGAGTAAACGGTAGTAGAAACACGGTCAGCCCACCAGCCAAGAGGACGACACCCGGTACTATTCATTTAACAAGATCAGTATGGCTTCTAGATTGTGCTGAAAACAGAGAGAGAGCCTCGTACCGTCAAACTCAATAAGGAAATACTTGATATTCTGTAGCAAGGTTCGACCACTCCTCTCGCGGGTGATGATTCCTTGCCTCTCGGCTCGGTGAAGGCTCACCTTCAACACACCATATATGGGCGAAGCCACAATAGGCACGACAATCGCAAAGCAGCCGAAGCCCCAGCGCCAGTTGACATTGTTGTAAAAGCCCTCGGCCGCTTTCGATCCAGCGAACGCCGTAATCATGTAAGGAGACGAGGTAAAAGCAAAGGCTATGCCTCGGTTTTTCAGATTCGTGACGTCGGCCGCGAGGACACAGACGATGTAATTCACACCTGCAAATCCAACAGAGTAGAATATCTGGTAATCATTTTAATATGACACGTTGAAGGTAAACGATTAGGCACGGATAATTACCTGTGCAGCGCAAAAGGTCGAAAGATTTTGGGACACCGCCATCAGGATCAGACCCAAAGTAGAAAAGGCCAACATGAGCAAGAATCCCTCAGCACGGCCCCAAACATCTAGCAACTTAGCGACTGGGATATACAGTGCCGCGGTCATCGCATGCGCCACGATTTGGATGATCGTCAATAACGAGTGCGAGTTGAAGCTGCTAGTGGCAAACGGCGTCAAGCTGTAGAGAATCGCGGTTTTAAATCCATTTGCCAACGTAAGCACCCAGAGCCTTCAGGAAGGAGCAGTATTAGCATGATACAGACTCGGAAAACACGCAGTCAGAGAAGAGGGGGGAGATACAGGATCAGGATCGCAGCCAACGATTTCTTCGACCAGGCCAGAGTTACCGCCTCGATCTTCCTCACACCACTTTGCGCATCTTGGGTAGGCAGTGTTTCGTCCTTTGGATCTTTGGGCAAGACACCTGCCTCTTTGTCGTCGGCAGGCCGCATCTCAGTGGGGACCGGGGTCTCGGGCTGTTCGACAGTCACATTGCCAGGAGTACTGTCGGAGATCTTGCGACCCATAAACGCCTGGAGTCTGGGGATCAATGCCATTTCTGCTGCGTAAACGAGATTCTAAGCCCCGGACAGGAAACACGGCAACAAGAATCGAGCGAGCAGCGGATAGTCCGCCTTTTAAACGTCTCGCCACAGGCTAGCCCGCTATCAGTTCAGAACCGCCAAACGTCTCCCGAAATCGGCTCTGAATTGTCGACCTTCTTGGGGGGGGGAAACTAGCGTCAAGTCGGGGGCTCGGTTAGATTGATTAGATTGATTAGACTTGGCGTTGGGTGGGTCTGCAGCTGTCGTGCTTGCATATTTTCCGGAGTACAAGTTTCCTGTTCGCTTTTCATTCCCCACTTAATAAAAGGTCACCACACGGACGCTTGTCTTGCAGCGGGCATGGCCCTGCATGCATATAGCTTGGTGATGTCCATCTCACGTCTCCCTCGGGCTTACGATCAAAAGTTGACAGAATCGCAGCACGGGAAGGCGGAGACGCGAGTCACACGACCCACCCTCGAAAGACCCGGGAAATCGGTGTTTGACTCGCGCGAGGCCTATCGAATGAAATTAGACCCCACAATATCGACGTATTGGATCGTGCTTGCGAGGGGGAAAACAAGGTTATGAGGAAAACTCTTGGGTCGCAGGATTTAGAGGCGTTGCGCCAAGAAAATTGGTGTCCGATGAGAGAGGTCAGTGTCCCAATTTTTGGCTCAGGCGCCGTTTCCGGGGCTTTGATTCTAATATCGATAGACTTTTCGTAGCCCAAGCAGATTTTTACCATTGCTATCCGGATATCGGCTGTTGTCTTGAGTGGATTTTCGAGAACTCTTAGTTCTTGGCCACTCCAGTACAAGTATAATTATATGAATCATCTCTTGAGTGGCATGACACTTCCATGGTGTGCCTGAATTTGCATTTTCCCGCACCTATTTCCATTCACTCCAGAGCATGTCGGGGTAAATACCATCCAGTTATCACCTGAGAGTATTCTATTCATTTTAGCCGTGCAGAATCCCTCGTGGCGTGCAGTGCGTTGGATGCAACTCTGCATCAATGCACGCATCTCATCTAATCTGATTTAGACTGGCTTGGCGCGAAGGGCGCATCTCAGTCCCGATTTTTTCCCGTATCCTGTCTTGGCCAATAATGCCACGAGGAGCCTGGCCAGAGAGCGAGATCAGGCGACTTATTTGGCTGTATTGACCGAATTTGTGGACAATGGCACGTACGGCATCGTTAAGTAAACATTGAGTATACATTGTCGAAAGTAACATCGACAAATACCTTTCTGTGCAACGAAACATGTAGATGTTCGATACTTTCCCTACCATCCTTTCCCAGCGTCACTGGGTCTGAACACAATCAGACACTGAAGCGCAAGATATCCAACCACGCCTCTAAACCAGGCAAACCATCTAATTTAGGCCAGTGGGATTCCGAATCTCACTTCTCCCCGACGCAGACCCTCGACCCATGGACAACGACTTCTTGTCCAAGTCCTTTTCCAGCATGAATTGGTTCTTTAGATCCCTTTTGGCCTTGCTTTGCGCAAAAGTCTTCGCCTCCTTCTTGCCTGCCTTGAGTGCCATCTTCTTGGCAGCTTTTTTTTGGGATTTTTTCGGCTCCGTTGTGGGCGACCTTGATAATTGAAGCGGATCCAGCTCGACCCGGCGCATTTTTGGCCCCCAATTCGGCCGCCTGGAGCCCTTTCTTCCCGACAGGGCCTGCAAGTCCGCTGAGACCTGCACTGAGGGTGGCCTTGCCAATACTCCCCCACGTAACCTTGTTCACATCGGCAAGGTTGCCCAGCGCACTCCGTACAACCTCGGTCACAACCCCAACCGCTACAGCCACACCGATCTAGGCCACTAGACTAATCCCACTGGTGAGAGCTCCCAGTGCAATGGTCTCTATTATAGTCGCAACGCTAGTTTTGAATTCCTTCCAGGTGAACTTGATACCGAGGAAACTGGAATCGCCGCTTGGGTCAAGTCGGTTGAGGGGGTTTTCAAGGTAGTAGGCGTACGGATTAATCTCGCCCAATATGAAGGGTCTCGAGGGATGGGGAAGGGAGTTCTGCCATTGCTTCAGTGTTGGTGTAAGAAAATGGTGAAGGATCAGTCCCTGTCTAAACCGAAGTCCTCGACTCTCAGAGGACGGTAGGACAAGGAAAGCTGAAAGGGAGGACAATTGCGAGCCTCGACCGGGGTGCTGTACACATTCGTGGAAGGAGTACTGACCAGTACGAGGGTCCATGGCTTTCTCCATTAAGCTATCCAAGTTGAAGACTTGGGAGTAAATGGAGTTGTGATTGAGAGACATGGTGTATGAACTTCGTAGTTGTAAGAATGTGATGGGATTTGAGGCCGAGAATTCACCAGGGCGACCTAGATGAGATTATAACAATCGTTGATCAAAGTTTTGGGGCATAGCTGACCTCCCCTTCTGAGGATTCGCATGCATAAGGACGGAAAATGGCTATCCTTCCCCTCGTGATCATGAGCAATCAACAAATGGGTACCTTGACGTGGCAAATCATCAAAGACTGGAAGGGACTGCCGTCACCAGTATCACATAACAGTAGTTACGGTATTCCTTTCTTGCGTGGATGCTGCTAGTCCAGTGATTTATCTTCAGTGGCATGCAGCATCTTTGTTTTCTGCATGTATGAGGTCTTTCCAAGGAAAATAGAGTATATACTCAGCTGAAATTAACAGAGATCCGAATGCTGTCTGCCTCACCCGTTTTTCTCTCCCGAGCTCGAATGAATCCAAGAAGGCCTGGGGTAATGGGTGTTGTTTCCATCCTAGCTATAAAAATGGTGACGAAAAGGGCTGGCCAGCTGCGGAACTCTCCCTTTGAAGCCAGAAACCAAAGACACTGTGTCCAAGTTATCGTCGGTGGATCGGAGGATTGGTTGTTTTCAGCCTCATCTGTGCTGGCTCTTTTCCGGTTTAGAGCATTGGAATCAAGTCTCTAACTGCAATTCTCGCTCCCGAAATTCGGATCTTTGTATCTACCCCTCGTATGTCGTTAGGTAGATAATTGAAACATGAGTGTCGTGATCTTGAACGCACCTTTGCAACTCCTTGTATGAGGACCTAGTTACTCGCCCACCCTTTAGTCATCGAAGTCTGTGGACCTCGGCATACGGGCCTTACTATTCCTCGTATCCCCTCTTCTGTCTCGTTTCTGGAAAATGCACGATCGCAAATTGACAGCTTTGCATTTCCTTTTCTACTGTCACGAGTGCCCCACGTCATGGCCTTAACAACATCAGAACAAGACAGATCGTCGCCGCGATCGCCCGCGCCTGAAATTGAAATGCATGGAGCCCATGACGGTGCCGAAGTAAACAACCAACAGCTCGAGCCGACTGATCATGGGCCTGCCGCCTGGAGACTGCTCGGTACTGCATTTGTGTTTGAAGCTTTACTGTGGGGTGAGTAATACTCATTGATAGCGATGTAGAAGACTGACGGATTCTAGGGTTCCCTCTCTCCTTTGGAGTCTTCCAGAATTATTACTCCAAGCTACCCGAATTTTCCGAGAACCGCTATATTTCAGTGGTCGGAACAGTCGCCTCTGGAATCTCGTATCTGGGTGCTCCACTGACAGCTCCGTTGATCAAGCGCTACCAAAGATTCCAGCGCCAGATGATCTGGGTGGGATGTGAGTTCCCTGCGTTCCCTGTCTACCGTACCATAATCTGACATCCGGTTAGGGCCAATATGCATTATAGCACTCATTTCCGGGTCTTTCGCTTCCACCCTTGAAACCCTGATCTTGACCCAGGGGGTAGCCTACGGCCTCGGCTTTCTCATCTTCTATTACCCCATTCTCAGCATGGTGAACGAATATTGGATTGCCCGCCGCGGAATGGCATACGGGATTCTCTGCAGCGCATCCGGAGTTTCAGGCGCAGTGATGCCATTTATTGTCGAAAAGCTACTAGACAAATACGGCTATCAAACGACGCTGCGCGCTGTTGCTGTTGCGCTGTTCCTGCTGACCGCCCCCCTTATTCCCTTTCTGAAAGGTCGACTGCCAGCGTCAAGACGCACCACCGCCTCTAAAGCAGATTGGAGCTTCCTCCGAAAGCCTCTATTTTGGATGTACACAATCTCGAACGTGGCTCAGGGCCTTGGCTACTTTTTCCCGTCGATCTACCTGCCCTCCTACGCGACATCGCTTGGGTTGAGCAACGTACAAGGTGCCCTGCTGCTAGCTCTAATGAGCGTTTCCCAGGTCGTTGGTCAATTCACGTTTGGCTTCTTGTCGGATCGGAAGTACTCAGTTGATATCCTTATTACCCTGGCGAGTACCGTGGCTGCGATCGCTTCGTTCACCTTGTGGGGTTTAGCACACTCTCTGGCTCCTTTGGTAGCTTTCGCCTTGCTCTATGGGTTTTTTGGTGCAGGGTATACTGCCATGTGGGCAAGGATGTCAACGTCCGTCAGCGCAGATCCAACTGCCATGCCGATAATATTTGGTCTGTTCAATTTTGGTAAAGGGATCGGCAATGTCTTGACGGGACCGCTTAGTGGAAGCTTGGTTTTGCCGATACTAGAATTAGAGAATTACGGGCTCACAAAATATATGGCCCTTGTCAGTTTTACTGGCAGTTGCATGGGTTTCAGTGCAATCACGGTGTGTTCATGGTACGTGGGGAAACGGATTCTCAGGTTGAGATAGTTCCCTTTTTCGGCCGTTGATGGAAACAATCACTTTTTTCGTGTCATCATCTTTAGCATTTTGCTTTGCCACCATTTGAGGCCATGTTATCACATCAAAATGTCCCTCTCTAAAGGCTTTATGAATGCTTGGGGTTGCCAACCACAGGGTTTTGAGAGAAGTTCGCTCGTCGCTACTGCGATTCTCAAGAAGCTGCTCGAGCCGATTAACCCCTTTCGTAGTCAGGAAAGCCTCGATTATTCCGAACAGAGATCCCTTAACCAAGAATTAGGATATAATGTTACGAATCACATTGGTAGAAAGCCTCACTCTTTCAGCTAGGTCAAGATCATGAAACACGGATGGTGGTATAATATATGCGGGTTTTACAGTGGATGTGGCACCGTGTTTTGGGTTTAGCCTCATGGCGAAGCCAGCACTATCTCGCTGAAGAACCAACTCTTGGAGCTTCAGTGGACTTCCTCGAATGCTGTTACTTAGGGGGGTAAGTTGCGAGTAGTATCCAAGGAGTTATTCCCGTGATGCTTACATCGATTGAGCAGTTTTCTCCAGAGAGCAAAAATTCACGAAGGCATTCTTCTTGATTCACTGCGGTTGGGACAAAGGCTCGGCTCAGCCAGAGCGAGTTCTCACTCTTCTTCATGTGGTTGAATTATAAGAAGCTTGGGTATGATATGATATATTTCGCATAGGAAGTCGCTGTAGGCACACTATATCACGGACACGAGGTACCCTTCTTTATATAGACATATATATATATATATATTTCTATCGCAAGTGAAGTATGTTCGTCCAAGTAATGTATCGTGAGCGGCCGGCGGCGGGCAAACTCAGTGTGTCCGCAACGGCTCCCTTTGCATGTACTGTTTCTTCTGTCTCGAGTTGAAATCTCCCACCTACTTCTAATACAATAAACGGAGATAAAAGTAGTTTTTGAGAGTTTTAATATATTGAATTCTGCGGGATACAAAGTGGCCGTGAGATTGAAAATCGTTTAGGTTAGTTAGTTACGAGGCGGAAACATGAGTCATCACTGGCCGGTGGCACTTTCGGTCCCAGCACAACCAGCGAGGTCTGCATCCAGGTCCTATTAAAATTCCCATATGCCCCAACGACACTTTCACTTCTGCTTCGGGCCTGTCTTCGCTCTTTTTGTTCTATTTTTGCATGATCTGGATCTGATTCCTCGGCCCAATGCGAGGAATCTCTCCTGGGCAGAAGGTGGTCACCCTGAACCATCTGGCACACCGTGTGACTCGCAGCTATTCGTCTTCCCTCCCACCAGCCCGACCCGTTTTATCCAATACACGAGATGGTGAGTTTGCCAATTTTACAATGGCTAGGGGGCATCTTCCTGTAGTGCGACTGCGATGCCTGCGCCTTGCCGCCTTTAGTCCGGGTAGATGGCAGAAGCCTGGACTTGGGTTTGTTAACACCTGAGTATTCTAGTCCACAGCCCGAAAACGGGCCCTGGGGCCCTATTACACCTAATGGCCCTGGGTGGATCAGTGACATGGGGAGCTGGATCCTCCGACGGCACAGGGTACAGGAGACTATTGCTAGAGATGCTTAGGTCCAATGACCTCAATGCCTGCATGGTGGGCTCGCGCAAAACAGGGTCTATGTCCAACAACAACCATGAGGGGTGGCGCGGCTTCAGAATCGACGAGATTGAGAAGAAAGCCAGAAGGTCGGTGGAGGAGCTGTTGCCGGACGTCTTCCTAGTCTCGATTTCCATGGACTTTCTTGTGCCTCGCTAACCTTTATTTCCAATTCTCCAGGCTCTGACTGTCAGGGCGTCTCGTAAAATTGGCACATTAAATCCTACCCCTAGATACTAGGCTGCGAGATGTCATACACTTGTCGCAAGACCCGGGATAAAATGCCACTGTTGATCAAGCGTCTCCCTCTCCTTCATTATCACTGCTGGGGAGAAGTTCGTGCATATTCCCACCTGTACTCCTCGCCCGTGTTTGGAGTCGACGGTCTCCGGGTTGCACTCGTTCATTTACGGTACAAATGGAACGGGATTCTGGACTTGCCGATGTCCTGCTCATGTCCTGCTTGCTCGCCATTTATTTGCTCAAGCTGTCTTATGAGACCAATCGGCTCAGGCGGACCACCTAGAGAGCTGCTCCATGGCATACATATACTGCTAAATGAGCAATAAATAAAGAATGCACGCCTAGTATTTCCTATACACGGAATGCTAGAAGAGGCTGAGATGAATACACACATGCAGAACCTCCGGATCAGTGTCCTAAAGTGTCCTTGGCGTGCCGGCAATAAACCCTTTCCCCAGGGCTTCCTCCACGCCGCGGAACCAGAGCCTCGCCATTTTATTGTATCCATGATCGCCAGGATGTGTGCCATCCACGAGATCGTATTTGTCGGGCCCTTCTGAGGTGTACATATCCACTAGGACAACCTTCTTCTGTTTAGCCCGCTTTTGCTTGGCCAAAGCACGAAGCTGATTATTGACGCCCGCTACTACCGAGTCGACGTCCTTGTCCGCATTGACCAGCAAAGTGGATAGAAGGATTGTGGAGCCAGGGGATGCGAGCCAAAGGTACTCAAGCATATCTCCCATGCGCTTGCCCGCGTCTTCGACTTTGAAGCACTGGAGACAGTCGTTGGAGCCAGCGTTGACCAGGTGATTTAAAAAGTAAATGAGCGTGTAATTGAAATAGGCTATCTTGGGACCCTGATCCAGCAGTCCAACCAGCTAATGCAGTAGCTCACATTCGATAACTCCCTCCACGCCGCTTCTAGGGTTCCAGAAGCTACAAATCCTTAGACCACAGCGCTCCTGGATAAGACTTCTCCAGTCATCCTCTGTCCATTCTCTAGCACTGAACAATACCATCATGTATAGATCCAAGTAGGTCGCCTCCCAATTCGCCCCCACCGCAGGGATGATATGTTCGTATAGAAGCAACTTGCTATACCCAGGTTCCATAGCCCCTTTAACACGCTGGATGATTCTAACGCACTTTCCATCTGGGTAATCATGCAGTATCTGATGCAGGTAGTATGCTCTGGCTCCCCTAACGGGTTGCGGGTCCAGGAAATTATACGGCATTGCTTCAATATCGTCTCGTAAGTCTGTGACTTTCTGCAGCACGCGGTCCAAATCCTGCAAGACCAAACGACCGGGGGCCTCGGGGTATTTGCGCCGAAACTCAACTAAATCATGGCCATAGCTACCACCAATGTCGACTAGCATAACTGGATTCCCGCCATTGCCCCGGTGGTTGAAACCAGCGATGAGGCTTTCCTGCATAGGGTAGACATCGGGGTCCATCCATGCGGGCCGTCTGCAGCGGTATCTTCCCATGTGATGGTTGAACTGCGTTGCGCGCGGAGGATTCCACCCCGGTGGTCCCAAGATCATCGAGGAATCAGTGCGTTCCTTGGGCCTGGACGAGGATGTGGCAGCTACGAGCTGGAATGTGCTCAGGGAGTACGGCAACATGCTAAGCGTATCTTTACCCTTTGTGCTCGAAAGAATGGTGGAACTGGCCAAGGGGCGAAAGCCGCTCTCGAGAGGGCTGGCCTTTTCGTTTGGCCCTGGAACTACCGTTGAGGGAACCCTATTTGAGATTATTGGGGACTGAATAATGACTGGTTACTATAGATTTAGTGGACATAACAGTTTATTGTTTGATATTTGTTATGATGCCAGATTGCGAGTGTTGATGTCAGGTTTGATCTTGAGAGTATACATTCCAGAGAGTCAGCTCGCGGTCTAGCATGGGGCATGGTCAAAATAATATTTATCATAGCCACCCCCAAATCACTTTATCTCCGGAATTGAATGCAGTATTAGGCACTTGGAGACCCGAGCTATTGAATCCCTCGCGCCCCAGATAGCTTGCACATTCGTGGCCGTCTACGGCTATCACTTCTTCACCCATCGACAGGATACCACTATGCAATTAACCTGGGGCCATATGCACCTCCCCCGTATCCAGGGTGATAGTGGATCCCAACCATGGCATATCCATCCCCATGACGATTATTACCCCAGATCCATCCCCATTCTTGCCCATGGCCGTTTCCTCACCAACCCTAGTTACCCACCACGACCCACCCACGGCGTTGAGCGCCACGCTAACGGAGCAAGGCGCGAACCAACCACGATATCAACCCTGCGGGGTTAAACCCCATGCAGATAAGCCACTGATAGGCGCTGATCTGGATAAGGCTGGCGCAAAGCCAAATAGCGGTCTTCCTCCGCACACGCTGACGGAGTTGAGCGCAGACTAGCAGGGGAGGCTGAACGGAGCGTATCACGATGGACTTCCTGGGACAGGTCCTTGATATAAGGTTTAGGATGCTAGAGGAGCACGCGCGCCGTGATAATGGTGATAAGGTATATGAGGAGGAGAGAGAGAAGGCATTCATTCTGTTTGATTAAAATTCTGCGTGAAAAGTTGTCGGATATAAAAAGGGTAGAATTCCGTCCCGCAGAAGGGATATTTTATCAACGCCGATACCGTTGAAACAGCATTGCTGGATCCTGCCATCGCAGGGATTGGAATTGTGTGGAATCATTCAAATTTCAAGTTAAGCTAGCTCCTGTGCTTCTTTCTCACTATGCCTCGTTACTACGAGAAAACCGTGAAGCTCCCCTTCCTCCCGGAACTACGGCTCAACTCCCCTTACTGGCAGAAGTGAGTCACCCCGTCTCCAAGCACTGGTTGGAGGAACAAGAAGCAAGTTTAACTAACAAATCAGCATCCTCATCGGAGTCCTGGTCGGACTCACAGCAGGCCTCTATGTCGCCTTGAATCTCCTCGGCGCGGGCGGCGGCAAGCCCAACTCCGCGCAAACCGTGCAGATCGTCAACGCCACCCTATGCACAGTCTGGTTCTTCTCCGCCTCGTTCGGAGGCGCTGTCCTCAATGCCGTTGGGCCCGCGATTACAGGGTGCATCGGTGTGCTGGGGTACATCATCTACGTCGGCAGCCTGATGTATTTCGACCACACGGGCAAACCGGGCTTCCCCATCTTCGCGGGCGTGTGCATTGGTTTCTCGGCGGGTATGATATTCGTGGTCATGGGGTACATTGCCATGTCGTACTCCGAGGAGCAGGATCGGGGGACATATATTACGATCTCTGTGAATCTGCAGGCCGTGGGATCGGTGGTGGGCGGGATCATCCCGTTGCTCATTAATCGGAACTCGGTCAGTTATCTGCATTTCTTGGCTGTCTTACTGTACCTGGCTGACAAGGTTATTACCGTGAAAAGACTGAAACTGCGGGAGTGCCAGCGGCTGTTTATATTACTTTCATGGTTATGATGGGTGTTGGCGCCGTTGCGGCCTTCGGCTTGATGCCGCCGTCGAGGGTCGTTCGAGATGATGGGACTCAAGTAGCGACTATAAAAGCGCGCGGAATCATCGAAGAATTCAAAGCCAACCTCGAGATATTCCGGGACTGGAAGCTGCTAGTCATGGTACCAACCCTCCCTCATTTTAGCCTTTGACTCTCCAGTCCCTGTAGAGGAAATACTAATGCCACGCCAAAGATCCCCGCCTTCCTCCCCGCAGAAACCTTCCTCGTCTACGGTGGCTCCGTCAACGCCTACCACAACAACCTCCGCACTCGATGCCTGCTCTCGTTCATCGCCGTCGTTACGCAGATCCCATGTGGCTACGGCCTGCAGCTCATCCTTGACAACAAGAAATGGAAACGCCGAACCCGCGCCTTTGCCGGACTCGTCGTCGTCGGCGTCCCTCTCCTGGCTGCCTGGATCTGGGAGATCATCCGTGTCAGGAACTACGACCGATCGAACCCGCCCGCTCAGGGGATGGACTGGACAGAGCCAGGATTTGGTCCTATCTTCGTCCTGTTCATGATGAACTGGGTGGCGAGTTCGCTGTGGCAGTATATCATCTTGTACTTCCTGGGCACGCTGACCAATTCGCCGCGCAAAAGTGCCAATTATGCTGTGAGTGGATATCTATGAAATGGCGATGGGTTGTTTTTTCTGACTTGGATTAGGGTGTTTTCCGAGGTTTCCTGGGCGCTGGTGAAGCCATTTGTTTCGGAGTGGATTCGACCGGGGTCCCGTACATGAAAGAGGCTGCGGTCATTTTTGCATTCTATGCGGCTGGAGTGCTGATCTTCGCGTACCTTGCGCTCTTCCACATCCGGGAAACAGAGTACTTCACCGGCGAGGAAGGGGTTGTTGTCCCGAAACACGTTCTCGAGGAACGTGCGTGCGAGAAAGAGGGAACTGAAGAGGGAACTGAAGAGGGAATCTCAGAGGCGACTGACAACGAGGAGGGCAACACGACCGTCCAGGACAAGTCGGGTTAATCATGTGGGTTGGCTAATTTATCATGTTGGAAGGGCGACACATGTTACAATTATCACGCATAGCGAATAGGATGTAGACTATGCAGCTAGATTATTTAAGATGGAGCATACTTGCTGAAACAGAAGCTTCCTCTATATCACCCCAAAGTCAAACTCAAACCCCCAATCAGAAGGGATCGTAAACGGCAACCCCAAGGGATCCTGCGTGTTGAAAACATCATGAGGAAACAACGACTGAAAGTCCATCAGTTCATTCGAGTACAAGACCGGCTGCAACGCATCTCCATCATGCACCATAAGCGACGGGTTGCTAGCCAGCTCATTCGAGACAACCCTCGCCTCATTCAGCGCAAAATCGATATATTTGCGTTTCACCGGCACCATCAGTCTCTCAAACTCTTCCAGGCACCGAGAGGCCGCCGGCCACCGCTCCGCAATCGCGGTGATATTCTTCGAAAACACTGAGATGAAATCCTCCACCTGGTCCACCGTGTACTGGAGACAGATCAGATGCTTGCACCGGTCGAGCGCTTGGAGGAAGACAACAGCCGCCGAGAATGTATGGTAGCAGGTGTGGAAGACGAACTTGCTATTCCCGAAGCCCAGGTTAGACTGACTGAGATAGCCCTTGGCGACGTCGACGCCAGCTACAAACGCCTTGAGGAGGTTCTCGCAGCTCTGCTCTTTGATTCGCGGCGCCGGGCGGAACAGGGTGACGATGATGTAGGCGCGGGCGATATCTGCGTAGAGGCTCATCTCCTGCGCGATAGGATCCCTGTCTCTCAGTGCGGCGAACCAGTGGAATTCGGCCCTCCAGGTGTCGATGGCGGATTCCATTCTCTGCATCCAGAGGTCCAACACAGAGTCTGAGTCGTGGGCGGCTATCTCGCCGTTGTAGAAGAGGACGGAGACGATTTCGGCCTCGATTTGGCGGTACTTCCACACCCACAGGGAGAATGACTTTGTCCACTGACCACTTGGGTCAATGCCTGTTGTGGCGATGGCGCAAGCCTCCAGCTCTGAAGGGAAGGGAACGTTGACATTTTTCGACTGGAAACACGTGGGCCGAAGCAACGCCGATGAGGTGGCGATTTCCATTTCGTACGCGCACCAGAAGACGCGTCGCCTGATGTCGAGCGCGGGTGGATCATCTTCGACATCCTCCGGCGTCTCTTGGTGAAGACCAAGGTCGATACACATTTGCGTAGTGAATCCGGAGAGTAACCACACGTTCGCAACGCTCGGGTTCAGAAACGCGTATTCACCTAGCAATAGTACAGCCTGTAGGCCCCGGAGGTCGTTTGTGCAGACGCTCTGAATATGCTGCATCGCATTCTTGAAGAGGCCCATGGCGATAGAATTTGCGCGAAGTTGCTGCGTGCGGGCCGAGGTCGTCAGGGAGATGGCCATGATTAGGCTCACGATGTAGATCTCGTAGGGACTGGCCAAGCTGCCCGGCTCGAGGCTGTGGATCGGATGGTGGTAGACCGAGTTCAAGAACCCGACAATGTCCTGGAGATGGAAGATCGGGTAGAGGATAAACACCCGTTTGACATAATTTTCGAACAGGAAGTCAGCAACCGAAGTCGGGATATCGGCGAGTCGAGTCGCCCCGGATTGTGAGTCTACCGAGAGCCCTGTCTCTTGTCCTGAGGAGTCAAATGTTCCGGGCAACGAGGCGGATGGCAGCCTCGTCCCGGCGACAGTGCATTGCAACAAAGGGATAGACGCGGTGAGACCCAGGAATGATGGAGTAAAGTCCTTGATAACCTCCTCGGCGATGGCGCTTTTCGCAAACGCTGCGGAGGACTCGGAAGAGACGCCGTCCAGACCTGGGAACTGGGGCGGTGGGGTTTGCGCTCTCCGGATGGCTGCCAGCTCATCTTCGAGGAATTGAACGATCGACCTCGGAGCGGTCCCTTGCTTGGATGCAGAGAGGGCGACACATGGAACACCAGCGTCCTTGCATTTGGTGCAACTGGGGGAGGCAGCATCGCACTGCGCCGAGGTTGATTACTGGCGGTTCGGAAATATTCCACGGGGGATCACATACCACGATTTTGCGTACCCGGCATCTGGCGCAGGCGACTAACCTGCGACGCACTCTGCCTCTGGATGCTGACATTCTGGATGCATCTCGTTCCGCTTCGATGCGGGTGGGATACCGATCATGAGTCCTGGGGGTTCAGGTTGGAGAAGAGGGGGAGAAAGTCTATTTCACGGAATGGTTCCGACGCTCATTGGCCTGAAATGCAAAAGTGGAGTAATTTCTGAAGACACACTGATAATAATAACTGCCAAGCCAGTCACCGTTTTACCTCTTGGAATGGGGAGTCTGGGAGGCTGGGGTTTCCACCGCGCCTGGTATGCAGCACCTAGTGCCTCGGAAAGGTATACTAAGCACGGCATTCATTGAGCTCTATGGGTGGAATATAAATACGAATTACGAAACCCCTCTCAGTACCGCCCACAATTCAACCCTCCATCCACCAGCACATCAATACCCGTAGTGTATGCCGACGCATCGCTGAGAAGAAATCCAACTACGCCCTTGAGGTCCCCCCTGTATCCGATACGCTTCAGTAACGGAGTCTCATTGACCGTTGACCAGAGCTCGGGGTTCTTTGACGCCGTTTCAAATACCATCTCGGTGCTCATGAACCCCGGGGATATCGAGTTGACACGGATCCCAAGCGGGGCGAGCTCTATAGCGAGGGACTGGACCGCGGTCTTAATCGCCCCCTTCGACGCTGAATAGACCGCCATGCACCGAGAGGGAGTAGGGCCGTATGCAGCTGAGGAGGCAATGAGGGCGATGCTGCCGCCTTTTCCCTGTTGTTGCATGCTCTTAGCTGCCAATTGAGCTGTGAAGAGCGATCCCATAACCTATTTCATCAGCAAAGGAGTCCCAAGGCCAGGGGTAGGCGATCTCACATTAATATTCAGGATTCTGGCGCTCTCTTCCCATTCATGTTCCAGGAAGGGCTTGTCGATGACGATTCCGGCACAGGTTATACTTCTTGGTCAGCGCAAATAGTATAAGAGCGGAGGATAAGGGCAATACCAGTTGTCAATTCCGCCGAAATCATTCTTCACCTCGCTGAACACCTTTTCCAGCTCATTGAACTTCGTTACGTCAGTTCTGGACCATTATCAGCATATAATCATAGGCCATTCTCCAGGAGGAGAGATACCGATAGTATTTAACACGCACCCCCAACTCTTGCCCCAAGGCAAGCGCATCCTCATGGGGCTTCTCCAGGGCATCGAGAATGGCAATATCGCTCCCTAACTCTGCTGCACCCCGGGCCATAGCTAGGCCGATTCCGCGACCAGCTCCTGCAGCAGTCAGCAATGTTTGAATCGGTTGCGGGGACCCCTATGTTTCGGACCTGTTATCAAAGTCACCTTCTTATCAAGCGACATCATATCACGGATACTCCGCGAGTTGTAACTCTGTGAGTCTTCCCGGATTGCCTCGCTGATCGTGGGTATCTTCTTTGTGAGACTGGACGAGAAACATCTTCGCCTTGTGATTTGACATGGTTCATTGCGAGCCTGTCGTCCGAAGAAACCAGCCGCCGACTGTATGCGGATATCTTTAGAGAAGGAGGAGTTGCGGAGGGATCGTAGGAATGGAACTTGGAGGGCCATGTTGAAGCATACACCAACTATGGCTAAAGAAACATAGATACCTTGCCAACAACTTTCTATGGTAATCGCCAGAAAATTTATATTGTCACTAAAAGGTAAGCTATAGCCAATGGTCTGCATATCTAGTCTAGACTCCTCCACATCGATTGCGGAGGCTGGAACCCCAGTGCGCCCATCTCCGTGAGCATCCCGCACTTTCAACAGACACCCCACTACCCCAGCTTTCGCGTCAAACATGATAACACCCCTGCTGTGATTCGGTGGAAACAAGCGATGACGACGCGAGTTCCGTATTCCCGCTCATTGACTCGTCCATTACATAGGTCCTACCTCGGCTGATATCCTTGTCTCCCTATCTCGCCGTGCCTACGAAAACCGCCTAGCAGGTGAACACCGAGTGTGCTTCTGCAAATTAAATTCCCGATTTAGGTCGCTAATCCCCGTATTATATTTCATTAGAAGCTATCAAACTCGAATTCCCTTCTGTTGAACTCGGTGCAGGGCGCATGCCTCATTACACACGCAGAAAGCTTCCAATATTGCTCAATTCAAGAGCAAACCTGATCGAGCAAGTGTTTGGCAGCTAAGACAGTTTAGCCCGCGATCAAATACAGTTAGTTCCTACACCGCACTTACTTTGCTCCTGGTCGGGGCATTCCTTCTTCACGCAATTGAGGCCTTGGCTTTGGATGTCGTGGCTTGAACAGACGCAGGAAAGATTATGGCAGTCTGTAGCGCCGCTGACTTGCGAGATGCACCGTTTCTACACTTGCTGTTAGAAGGGTCTCTTCCATTCTCCATATTAGGACCAGGTTCATACAAAGCAGGGGCTGAGCTGGGCATTCACGGTTGCTGCACAGAGAAGCGCAACGACGGGGAATAGAGAGAACTTCATTGTGATGGTTATAGTATTTTGGATTCTGGATTTTGGTATAGATTTGGTTGGGACGTGGAATCAAAATGTTAATGTGTGGTTTCGTGGCAGGAATCTCTAGGTAGGATCTGGGAATAAATATATTTAAGTGCTTGGTTACCCCTTTCCATCTCCTGAGGTGTAATTCCTAGTTTTGGCTGGCTAGCAGAAACCGCTTATTTTCTATACTCGTCACACCGACCATGCCAGAAATGACCGTCGTAGATTTTAATATGATATCATAGTCGGTGAAACGAGAAAGATTGGGGCAGGACGTGTAAAGGGATGGGGGATCTCAGAGTGACCGCAGCAAGGGATAAGACGAAAAAGAAATCACCGATTATGGGTTGTCTCCATTGGTCCACATTTCCGGACCTATTGAATTGATGCGCAGGAAAATTGGCAATAGTATCATCGTTATATATTCCACAAAGGATCAACTGGGCTAGTTCAGATATAGTGTGCCTGGATTGACCATAACTATACTCCCGCTTCAACCGTCGCCCCCGGCATTCTGCCCGACTTGAATTCATCCACCATCTGCTCCATCGTCACCCACTCGACCCCCTCGTGAGAGCTGATATATTCAATGATCCTCTCATGCATCAGAATCACCTGCGGCTTCCCGCTCACCTGCGGGTGGATCGTCATAGGAAAGAAGAAGGTGTCGTACTCGCGGTAGAAGTAATCAAATTGCTTCTTCCACAGTTTCTCAATGACATCAGGATCGACATATCCCTGACCCCCCGAGGACTTGAAATTGACCACGAAGGGAGGCCAGTCATCCAGATGCCAGTTGGCAGGTACTTCGACCACTTTGCTCGCCCTCGTCTTCGTCATGGGCGTCATCCAGGTGGACGGGTCGTTCTTCACATTCGTCTCTTTGTACTCCTCGGACCCATCGGGGACGTAATACAGCTGGCAGTCGTGGTGCATGAAGGAGTGATCGTATTCCTAGGGCTGAGTGAGTAACACAAAATTCCCCAGCGATGATGCCCAACTTACGATGCCGAATTCTTCCAGGACTTGGATAGCTTCCTTGGAGGTGTCCCAGGCCGGGGCGGTCCAGCCTCGTGGCTTCTTGCCCAAGAACGCGGTCAGAACATCGACGGATTTGCTCATAATGTCGCGCTGCTGCTGGCCGTCCAGCTGAGCGACGAACTCGTGGCAGTATCCATGGAGACCGCTGTTTGCAACTCTTCGCGTTAGACGCGCTGCCCTGCTGGTGACATGACTCATGGAAGAAAGACTACACTCACATTTCATGTCCGGCATCGCGGACCCTCTTGATCTGGGTCGGAAAGGACTCGAGCGAGTGTGCCGGCACGAACCAGGTCGTCTTGATATTGTACTTGTCCCACAGCTTCAGCAAACGGTCGATTCCGACGGTTGCGCCGAAGATGCCGCGAGAGAGATCGGTCGGGCCGGCGGGGGCGCCAGAGCAGGTGTTCAGCCTGTTCATTGTCAATTTCTGTCCTACATTATACTTGTGTCAGAGAATATAGTCCATACCAGCCACTGACTGCATCGACATCGATGCCGTATCCGACGAGAACGCGTTTGACCATTGTAAATTTTGCTTCGAGGTTTGGAATTGTAGTGTTTTGTCTTGCAATGTTGGGTCCATGTTGCTGAGGCGCACAGGGGGATTTAACTGATTTTCGGTGACGGTGCGATCACATAGAACCCAATAGTTCTGCCACTGTCCCATTCTACGCACAGGCATCTATCCCCACGCTGGTGAGGTCTCCTGGACGTCTCTCCGCTTCATTCTCGCGCTGATATCCGCGGATTGCGGGGAGACGGACGGAGTTGAGCGCATCACCGATAAACTTTTGATAAGCCACAAAAGCTCTCTGGAGTATTATCTAATGAGAAGAAGAAGAAGAAGAAGAAGAAGAAGAAGAAGAAGAAGAAGAAGAAGAAGTAGGTGGAGCTGATTACCTAGAGAAGCTGTCTCCAACAGAAGCTTCGATGGACGCGTTGAGTAATTTAATTAGCGCACGCGCAAATCTCCGACTCCAACTCGGTCATGTTGGAGTCGCCGAGCGCAAGAGAGGGGTCGATAAGCACGCCTCATGAGGGGAAAAAATTTCACTGCAGAGATCACGCACATAAGTTTACTGTTCGCTAAAAACAGCCGGGTCTCGAGGATTATCTGGATTTAAGCAGAGACGCTCTGGCAACGCGCTGGCTGGGAGTGCAACCAAGGAATACCTGCCTTCTCTCCACCTCTACATCCAACACCATGACGATCAAGCAGATCGTGTGCTCTGGCACCCCCTATGAGGTACCATTGTCCGAAGACGTCCACTTCCTCTGAGTCTATGACTGATAAAAAAAATAAGATCGGGCACGCCCATGGCACGGGAGCCGCACCGGAAATCTCGAGAGCGATCGCTTTCTACGCAAAGCTGTTCATGAAGCACAGCAAGTTAGACTGGCCACAGGTCCGAGATCTTGCAAGTGATTTCGATGGCTTGATCAAGGAGAAATGGCCGCGGTATTACCAAGAGCTACAAGGTTCGTTCTCCACGTCCTTACCCATATATGGCTTTGAGAAATGCTGACCGGTTGAAGGCATCGCGGACGGCTCACAACGAGATCTGGTGGATATCCTCGCTATCAACGTGCGGACTGAGATCGTCTTCGGACAGTTCAGCGATGGATGCACCAGTCTATACTACCAGGGGAGGGACTACGCCTACCAGGGCCAGAACTGGGACGTGAGTACCAATCTCTTCCCCCCCCCCGACTAGGGTAATTCCTGTCTAATGCTAACCCAACGTGAAGTGGTCAGAAGAGCAAGGCGCGAACCTCATCCAGCTCACGATCATTCAATCCGGCCTCCCAACTATTAAAATGATCACCGAAGCCGGCCTCATCGGCAAGATCGGGCTGAACTCCAACGGAGTCGGAGTCTGCTTCAACGCCATCAGAGCGAAGGGCCTCGATAAATCCCGACTACCAGTGCATCTTGCGCTACGCATCGCACTGGAAAGTTCCTCGGCCATGGACGCCGTCAACACCCTTGAACGCGTGGGAATGGCGAGCTCCGCCCACATCCTGATCGGAGACGCTACTACTGCCGTCGGCCTGGAATTCACATCGACGACGTCTGCCCGGGTGCCCATCCAAGACAGTTCCATAGTTCATTCAAACCATATGCTCCTACCACATGCGAACATTGTGGAGCCAGCGTGGCTATCGGACTCCCCTGTGAGAGTCGAGACGATGAAAGGCAACATTGCTGCAATCGGAGCACCCCTGTCATGGGAAAGGTATTGTGCACTGTTCGAGGATGAGCAGCATTACCCATGCGCGATCAATCGTGCGGCTTCGTTGGACAGCGATATCGCCACGCTGTTCAATATCGTGATGGATTTGGGAGCGAAGCGTGCAGAGGTCCGCATGGGTCGATTGGTTCCGGGGGATAAGGATGGGGAGAGAATTGTACTGTCTTTCTCCGAGTCTTAGTTTCTGGTAATTCAAATAACGCGTTCCATTTTATAAGGTGTAAATGTAGATGTGCCAGTGCCCAGGGTTGATTTTCGGCTGAGCCGACGGAAGAAGCCACAAAACTGAACTTCTCCACTTCCGCCACTCCCCGCATCCCTTTCATCCTTGCCTGTCCACCATAATTCCCACGAAAGTGATCGTTTCATCTCAATTAATTGTCTGACCTCTAGATATGTAATGGGTGACTCAATGTCTCGAAACCAGTCATCTCTGGATGAACTTCTCACGACGCTGCCCGCCTGTCGCCGCTGTCGGCTCAACAAACGCCGCTGCGACCCCAACGTTCCATCCTGCCAGAATTGCTCCAAGGCCGGCGTAGAGTGCATTTTCTACGATCACGTTAGAAAGGAAGATGTCTCGCGTTCGTAAGTCTTTATAAATGGTCATTGACATCCTTCCAATGAGCAATCGCGTCTGACGAGCCCAGGTACGTCGCGTCACTGATCACGGAGCTGCAGCAGGCGCCGGCAACCGGCGGGTCTGCCCAATCCGCCAACTCCACGGCGCCTGCTGCGACAATATCCGCCCCCAAAGCATCTCGCTACATTGGTTCCCGTGCATGCCTCGCGTACAGCCCCTCTTCGGACGGGTGGACGGCCTGTTCTACCGACCAGCAGGTCTTCGATCCTCAACCCCCGTTTCTCAGGACGGAGTACGGCATCGAGATCACTCCCGAAGTCCATAAATTCCTACTAGACGAGTACGTGTCCCACGTGCATCGCATGTACCCCTTCCTAGATCCTGCCCGTCCACCATTTACCCTTGCCTCGAATACCCGTGCTTCCTCATCGTGGGAGCAATTCATGCTTCAATCAGTGTACGCGACCGCGTGCCTGTGCGTGAATCGCGACGGATACCGGAGACTAGCGGACGAATGCCATGTACGTGCCATCGGGCACCTGGATCAGGCTACCGCTGACGGGAGCACGGCCTCTCTTCAAGCGATCACTCTTCTAGCGCTGCATTCTTTCTTTCAACCCCAGCAGGGGAATACGAGCCAGTTGATCGGCTTCGCCGCCCGCCTGGCGATGGACATCGAACGGCACGGAGACCAGGAACAGCAAATGATCGCACAAGAGATCTATCCCTCGATATATTCCCTAGAGAATAAGCTTATTACGGCCTTAGATCGCCCGGGTCTCTTTCCAGAGCCGGTGAGCACATTTCTCCAAGCTACAGAGCTGTTCATCAAGAATGAGAGTTAACGGTGGCACAGACAGGACCATTGGAATTTAACGCCTCCTCTCCTTCAGATTTAGTCTGTTCACTATACAGGATCCAATCCCGATTTCGAAATTCCGACCAGAACGCCACCACTCTTCTTGGTCAGAACGTACGAATCGACAGTCCGGGCTGGCGTTCGAGCGAGAATTCACTTCATCCCAATGTGCTGGCCGTAGTATACGAGACATACTTGCTCATCAACCCAACTTCTACCACAGCATGTCGTTTACTCTCCTGCTACACCCGGGCGCGGTACAAGCCTACCTTTTTGACTCCTCACTGGGCATATAAGGCTGGACTTATCCTCTTCGGCAACGGACCCAATTCGATTGAGAATGAGAACACACACATTACGCAAGCTTTCAGTGACTGTACTTTGGTACTTGAAAGATGCTCTCAGCAGTGGCCCAGCTCGAAGCTTCTGAAGAGGGCTGTTGAAAGTTTTTTGCACAGGGTGGATGCAGGGGTACCAGATCTGGCCCCTGCATAACGCAGGATTTTTACGTGTGGTACACACAATTGGGCACGTAAAAAACGCGGCTATCTCGACTCCTTTTCGATCTCCTGAGTATCTATTACAGCTTTGACTGTATGGACCTCATGTCCAACTCTCCCTTGACAATCTCATCCTCCCAATAATTTGGGTTGACCGTGACCTTGTTGAGTGGGTTGAGCCGGTGTGCCCTATTGAACAGATCCTCATACACTCGGCCATCATATCGCCCAAGGGCACTAGTCATGGTTAACATCCACAAGACGTGCACATGGGGAGCTCGAGATGTCTTACCTATCCAGAAGGTAATCTGGGATTTTCCAAGCGTCGACGAGACGGACAGCATGTGGCCGCACCCTGCTCATCAACTCGTCGACTCGTTTGGGGAGCAGGTCAAGCTGGGCGCGCGATCCCGCGCCACAACTGAAGACTGCCACCATGTTAGTTTCGGTTTGCATACCACACTGACCACTTACAATCGTATCGATCGGTGTCTATTGTGTACGATGCGAACAGCCTGTAGACATTGGATAGGATTGCTTTGGTTGGGGCTGAAAGCTCGGTGTCCGAATCAAGGGCCTTATAAAACTCCGTCACGAGAATTGTTTGGGATTGCGCTAGGATACTCGTTAGTTGTGTCCTGTTGAACATTGGATACTCCATGTACCCTTGCTGAGCTTATGAAGCTCATTCATGAGCGTATTCCATGGTCTTTTCTTAACCATTCTTTCCTGGTACACGTTATATGCCTGGACACGTCAGTCTCGATCAATGCTTCAACCGTCAACCAAACTTACGAGCGCAGTTGCTCTATGTTGAAAGCTCCTGACCAAATCCTGGTCGCTGTTCAAGATGTCATACGAGCATTTTTGGCTCGTAGCGGTTTGGATTCTTGGGAGATAGGTCCTGAATTGAACATCAACCTCGTCCTTGGCTGATGCTTCTGGTGAGCGAATTGCGGCTTCCATCTTTTTGACCATGTACGAGGCCGTTTGCTGGGTGATCATCCAATTGTCACCCTCAACAGTCGGCTTCGATAAGTAATCGTTGTTCAGCTGGATAAGCCCGCTTCCTCCGCCGAATCCATGGCCGCCCAGGGCGCGACGGCAGGTCTCGATACCGTCTGCCACAAGCATCGTACATAGACTCTTCAACCCAGACGACATACTGTGCATATAAGCAAGACTGCTAAAGTTTCCAGACTCGATATCCTTTCTCGTGTTGCTATAGGTCGTCTGCATTGCCCGGCCTGTGTAATGAAGAGCAAACGCGGTTGCGAGAAGAGGCAGAATACGAATCTGCACCGTAGGATAATCCAAGACAGGGAGTTCGGGCGCATCAGGCTTTCCATCCCGGTCCTGGAACTGACGTCGCACGGTTGTGTAGCGGACTGCCACGGTGACAGCGCGCGCCAGTACCAGCCGTGCATGCTGAATGATCTTAGACCGCACAAAGGTCAAGGTACCGTAAACGACAGCGGCTTGCTCCGGTTTGGTGTACGCACCAGTCCCAGGATCGACCCGGGAATAACGAGACAGCATCGCCGAATGGGGGACCCTTTTCATTCTCATTAGCCAAATGCCTTCCCCTTCTCATGATCAAGAGACACACCGGAAATTGTTAAACAGCATATAAGCATTATCCATAGTCGCATACCCATACTTCGGCCCAATATCGCCAATCACAATACCCTCAAGCGGCTGATGCGTCTCCATATCACGCACCTGGACAATAAACGGATGCGGTCCGTACGAGACATACCTCGCCTCCTCCTCCGGACTCGCGGGGTCAGGAAGCAGCAACTGCGCAACAACAATAGAATGGTTCGCCGTCCGCCCCAGCGTCCCGTTCCACCATTTACTCGCCGTCAGCGTCGGACTATGTAGAACAAACTCCCTCGTCCGCCTGTCATAGCGTGCCTCCAACTCCAGCCCGCGTACATTGCTCCCATGACCCAGCTCCGTCTGCGCATACGCACCGATGATCCTCCACGCCTCGATCCTGGGCAACCAGTACGCCCTCTGCTCATCATCCCCCTGTTCACGGATCGTCGTGATGAACATCCCCATGTGCAGCATGTACGGCGACACATCGTCCACCAGGTACTCCGCCATCTCATGGTCCTCCGGTGTCCATTTGTGCTTATCAGCGTGTCGACGGAGGAGTTTCCCCCTCGCGAGACCCAACTTGAATCGATCCGGCCGGGAAATATTCTGCTGTGTGGATTTATCCAGGAGGGGCTCTTTTTCCACAATATCCAGGATCCGTGATTGGCGCTCTATGAAGCCATCGTGGTGTAGGAGATGGCGGGATACTTCATCGACGGGGAGATTCGATTGCGCGCGTTCCCGGGCGAGGAGCTCGGGGCCCCCGGGTTGGCTGGGGATCAGGTTATCGGTGAAGTCGGGCATGTCAGGGTTTTATCTCTCTCTTATACCTATCTGTGGAGACCGTTTCGTCGGGCAAGGAGCAGGAATTCTTCGACCGCGGGGGACTCATTATATGATGTCGAGTGTCCTCGGCTGCTGGCTGCTATCCGAGGGAACAGTCGTAATATTTTCCCCGGAGTGGAGCCGGCATTCGGTGATTGGAGTATCTTATTCTACCCGCAGGTTCTCTAGTTAGTGGTGGCTTATTGTTTTGATTCAGAATTAGTGTGGATCCGTCAATTCAATACTCAAGCGTAGTCTCAAATCCAGAGCTTCAAGTTACTCACACGATTCAACACTTCGTCCAACGGGTCAAGGACACAAACATAGACATGCCCGTCCTATATACAACATATATCTCATCCAAATTCCAGGCCTACCTAAAATCCGCGCTGACAAGTACAATTTCAATGCCCAAGGAATCTAGTATGCACTCTACCCCGCGTTGCCAAAAATGACCGAGTGCCGAAATGCGGGGGGGGGGCTCCACCCAGGAACCCCGACTGCCGAGCAGGGCTCTATCTAACCAAATCAAACATGATATCACGTACAATCATCAAGTCCATTATGCCTTGCTATTCGCATTCCATAGTTCGTATAACCCATTTAAAATGTAGCATCCCCGTAGAAATCACAATCATTCAGTAACCAATCGCCTATTCCCTCGTACTGCAGGGAGGAAAATTCCTCGTCCATCGTAGACTGCTGCATATCCAACCCCGAGAAGCCGCGGGACGCATCTAACATCGTAGTGAGGATATGGCCGCTATCAGGTATCGCCGGGCTATCGATGTATTTCGGGTCCGGTGAAACTCCGCTGATTCCGGGTTCATCCCAGAATTGGAATTGGCGTAAGTTCGCCGGAGAGACGGACTTGTTATTCTCAGATGAGGAGTGTGGCATAAAGAAATCCCAGGCCCACGAGAGCCCAGGCCCAAATGTATTAAAAAAGTGGAGATGTTCTTCTGGGAGCTTGGGTGGTGGTATAGATGATACTGTATTATTTTGCTGCTCGTCAGCAATGCTCCTCAGGACCCGCAAGGGGGCCATTGCGGACGGCCAGCGTCTTGCCAGCTGCTCAAGAGAGGAGTATATCGTCCGCATATCCCTTTCTGCCTTGTCCCAGAGCAGCGGAAGTTTCCGGGAGGAGAGTAAACCGATTCCAGCAGCGAGAAGGTGGAAGGTGAAGATCGACCCGAGGAACTGGATTTCGTCTCTGGCTAGGAAGTCTTCGAAGATTGCAGCGACGTGCGAGGCAGCGAGGATTGTTGCTGCAGAGGGGGCGTGCTGTGCGGATGGCGCTCGGCATAGGATGATGAGGCAGATGAAGTACGGGATGTGTAGCTGTCTTGCCTCGAAGTTGTAGGCGGTGGGTACTTTCTTGACTTGGCAGGGCACTTCCTGTGGGTTGGGGATATCCTGGGACAGTCGGAGGCATGGAGGGAGGCAGTGCGCCCACCGTTGCAAAGACTTGGAGACCGACTGGCGTGTGCGGCGGGTCAGCGAGTCCCGACGACAGCACTGTGTAAGATGCCCTAGGATCGAGCAAATCTCCACATACGCGATGAACAGGTCAGGCCGAGAGCTGGAGTCTCTAAAGTCCTCTGCGCATGGGAGCTTAACCTCGCTATCGCACATGTTGACTGCCAGTGGCCGTCCCTGTCCTGCCGAGATCAAGCAGTCCCGAGCCTAGAGCCAGTCAACGGCTATCAGATAGCATATACAACACGAAGTGTAGCACTCACAAACAAACTCCACCACAGTCGCCTTCTCAGATTCCTCCCCTCCTTTCCAGACGGCTCCTTATGTAGTCCAATCTGATGCGCCAACCCAACGCCAACGTATCTCCAAAACCCACTCGTGTTCGTCGAAACGCGCTCCGGACACTCCGGGTTATACCAATGCAGGATACACACCGACGCCACGACCGTGAGCGGGTTCTTCTCCCATCCTGACCAGAACAGCGCCTTCGCCCTCCGGTAGAACTCATGCGAGGACGCATACGCCGTGATCGCCGGGGCGGATGTCACCCGGCTCGCCGCCAGGAAGATGGACTGCAGAAGCAGTAGCGACGGCTGATTCGTCCCGTTCTCCTCCAGCCAGCTCCTTTCCACGATCGGCATCCACGGGGCGCACCGTTCCATGAATATGTCAATCAGGCTCTCCCGGATCGCGCGCGGCGGCATGTCGAACGCTCGCTGGAGCCGGAGTAACTGCACATCGTCCTCTGTTGGATTCTCCGCCGGCCCCATGGGTAGAATAGTCCCATGATCCCGAGCGATCGACTCCGTGTCTGTGTCTCGGAAGTAGTCGTTTCGCTCCATAAATCCGCAGCTCCGTGGGACAGATGTGTATGGATTCGCACTGTGTTCGGAGCGATTGCCCCTGGATGGCTGTCTGGCTTCCTGCGCCGCCAACGAGGGAGCCGAATTCCCGGACCACATGGTCGCCGGCGGACTGGTCTCCTGAGACGGCCCATTATTATCCAAACGATACGAATCGCAGTCCGGGGTTGATTGAGCGTCTGGAGCTGGCGTTTGCGGGTGTTCTCCATGTCCTTTTGATCTTGACCTGCCGGGTCGTCCTCGTCGCTTTCCTTGTCGCTGGCTACGTATCGAGTTGTGGTTAGAGGTATCGCATAGCCGAGACTTGCCGGGACGCACTCACAAACACGGCCAGCGGTGTCGGAGACAGCTTCGACACTCGCGGCTGTTTCCTTCAAAGATGCAACGGACCTGTCGGGCCAATTGATTAGCATTGCTCAGTTCTCCGAGTAGATATGCCCGAGTTCCCGAACCTTCCTTTTGTTGCACGCGACGCAGGCCGTCGGGGCCCGAAGTGGTGGCGGGGTGTAACTTTCCTCCATGAGGAGTTTTCAGTGCTGCTCATGTACGATCGCTAGCTACGGCATTCAATATCTTGCTATCCCCTAGGAGTTTCTGGGATTGTGTGTTCTAGAAAGACGCAGCAAGGCGGGGATTTTCCGCAGGAAATAGATAGCCGAAGCATTCCCCGCATCCGCCGGCTTTCTGATGGGACACGCCATGACGTTGCTGGAAGAGCCTCTCGGCTTGAAATACGGTCTATTATGTAATTGTTCAAGTACGCCCTTTTAGTTGACAGAAGAAACGCTGTCTGCTCGATTTGATCGTGGGATGGTAGATTTTAAGACATGAGCAACCATTGCGCTTCCGTCGGTGAGCCATGGGGAGGGAGGAAGGTGGGGGATATTTGACCATCAAATCCCCATCGTCAATAACGACGGCGATATGCTCCTGCACGCAGTGGCGAAGAGGAAAAGAGACCGTAATTTTGACAGTGGTGAATCCGTGACGTTGGCATTGTTCAAGCAGCTCCTGGCGCTGGGGCTGGACCCGAAAAAGGAGAATTAGATTGGCTCGACCCTTTGGACGTCGCTGCGGCGTGTGAGAATCAGGATAATCTGGACCTCTTTGGTGGGTGAGCTTGTAGCTTCCTTAGTCTCCAGGGGTATACCCATCGGATTCTTGTCGCAGGCACTGAGAATTGAACACCTCAGGTCCCAAGGGCTCAATTAACTCGAGAGTCATCTTTCTTCATCTTGCGGGATTCCAGTTCAGATAAACATTGAGTGAGTGAGTACATCAGAAATATAATTTAAATCAACGTTGAGCAATTACGATACCTCTGAGTGTCGATGCTCTCGGGCCCTCCTTTACTGGTAAGCGGGGAGGTGCGAATACCTTGGTCCTATCGTTACGAGCACGTTCGGATATTTATATTAAGGACTTTCTTTCACTTTGATTTACACTTCTCATACCCCCGAGGAATACCGTCTAGGCCAATAGGAATGCTGGAGTATCTGAAGATGATCCTTCAGTTCCGGCTCGCTGGCCTCCCGAATGGCTGCCAGAAGATGCGGCTCCGCCTTATGGGATGGGACCCCCCTTGCATCAACAGCTTGGAGAAGGGCCTTGAGCCCTTCTGATTTGCCTTCTCCACAGGCATCAACCAGTGGAAACTGACCATAGTCGTTCTGGAAAACGGGGTTTGCCCCTCGTTGTAGAAGAAGTGAGACAGCTTTTAGAGGAAGATCCTCAGGTTCACCGCTGATTGCCTTTAGCAAGGCAGTTTGAGTCTGCGAGTCTTGTGTGTCGATGTTCACCCCTGCCGAGAGCAAGAAATCGGCCATTGCTGCTGCCGTCTCTCCTCCACGCGCCGCTGAGAGGAGAAGCTCAGCCTGCCACTCGGGGTGGCGCACGTTGAACCCTTGCGCGATCAAGGTCTGGAGAAGAAAATTGTTTGCTGAAGTTGTAGCGGTGCGGAGGGCAGCGTGCTCGTTTTCTCCTCCTGGCTGAGGGTCGAAGCCATGTTTGAGTAGAGCGGTAAGAATGGACTCGCTCCCCTTGCACCGAGCGTGAAGCTGGAGTAAACTTATCTTGACGAGGCGCTGCAAATGCGTAGTAAGAGTTAGAGTGGTTGGAATTTTCGGCGGTCGCAATGCTGGGATGATCAAACTCAACGCCTCTTTCTAACAGCATTTGAATGAGAGCTTCGTTCGAATATTGGATGGCCTCGGTTGAGAGGGGGTTGATGCTTCCGTATATTGCAGCGTTAGCATCCGCCCCGCG
The DNA here is from genome assembly GCA_027569095.1 of Aspergillus conjunctus. NCBI lineage: Eukaryota > Fungi > Ascomycota > Eurotiomycetes > Eurotiales > Aspergillaceae > Aspergillus > Aspergillus conjunctus. The sequence goes on along the minus strand of JAPDEL010000077.1, from coordinate 79,413 downwards.
ATCTAGGAGAAGCTGGGAAATGCGTTCAAATCACATGACGTAATACAAAGGTGAATAACCGTCCCCCACATTTGCGCCTACCCCATGGTCCAGAAGAGCGCGCACGATCTCCTCATGGCCCCCCATCATAGCGGAAGACAGTGGGTACAAAATGACGTTGCCACCGCTCTGGCCGGGAATCCGCCAGCCGTAAGGATCTGCGCCGCGTGCGAGGAGCAGGCGCAGGACGTCCAAATGGCCACGGCTAGCCGCCCAAGTCAGCGGAGTAGCTTCTAGAACCATTGTAGCTCTTAGAACGCGCCGACAAAGCAATTCGAATCCTACCCTTTTGCTAGGAACCTCGCCACCTGAGGAAGAAACCCGGCTGCGGCGGCGACACACAGCAGGCGATCCTGCTCATATTTGTCACACCTATCCCACAGATCATCTAGCCCTTGTACCAGAATCTCAACCAGAGCCGGGCGGTTGACTCTTGTTGCCTTGGATAGCATATTTAAATTGGGTTTGGCACCACTATAACAAAGGTGCCGGGCGATTTCCACCCGCCGGCTGGGGACAGGTCTGCCAAGGGGGCTATAATCGTAACGGCCCTGGTGCGTGGGATCCGCTCCGCGCTCGGTCAGGAGCTTTGCGGCATCGAGATGTCTCCTGAAGACCGCTTCAAGTTGCAGTCTTTCGCGGTTATTGTTGCGAGCATCGATTGCGCCCCCAGCGTCGGCCAAGATCTTGATCATGGAGACATACCCCCCTCCGGCAGCCAATGACATTGATGTGTAGCCCATGGCACTACATGTATTGATATCGGCGCCATCATTGATAAGAATCCTTGCTACTGAAGAATGGCCCCGAACTGCAGCCCGCGCTAGGTGGTGCTAAGTCCTGCAATCCTGTAGAATTTGGATTAATTTTTGCTCCGAGGCCTATTAGCAAACGCACAGTGGACGCATATCCACACGAGGCTGCAAAGGCTAGTGGAGTGCTGGTAAATCTTTCATAGTTGCCATTTTGGCCCTCCGTCGTCCACTCCCTGTTGGTCAATCTCAAGCCCGTGCGCCCATAGGAGCTGTATGATCATGTCGTTCCCATGGCGTGCAGCTAGAAGCATCGTCTCATTGTTAAGCTCCGCCTTAGCCCGTACAGCCTTGCGGGCCGTGGATTCAAACCCATGGATGGCAGCCCACCGCAGAGCATAGCTGCCCCCACCCCGAACGTCAACTTGATAGCAGACGGTATTAAGCCGCGCGTGCAGAGTCCGGTTGACCCGGCACAGCGGGTTTAGATCGCTATCGTACTCCAAGTATCCGACAATATGCAACACGATTTCGGTGGGGATTATCTCCATTTCCGATTTTTAACGACAGAGAGACGAGATGCAGCGGGCGGAGGCTCATGTGACCCACCTCACGTGTCATGCGGGGACTTTTCCCTGGTTCGAAACTCCAGTTCCAATGTTGATGGAGATGGCTGGATGGTTTCCATCGTTATTTTGTGCTTGTTTCTCGGGTTCCATCGTTGAAACCCCTTATTATAGGTCCTGGAAGGGTTCTGAAGACTCCCAGCGTTTGGTTCCCTGGCCCCTGCATCAACTAACTCGCCCCCTCCACCATGTCCTCCAGGGCGCCTCTACCTATCACCGCTCGGCTCAGCCGTCGCCTAGCACTGCCACGATGCCTTTTGCGGGCAAACGTGGAAGCACATTCGAATGCTGGCCTATCAACGCTCGCGAGCAATTGACAAAAACAGCTGCCGGAGGATTCTTTCGCAGCCTCAATCTTTCCCTGCCGTCTCATTGGCCGCTCGACACCACCCGCTTGACAGCCTGCCCAACCCGTGCCCTGAGCGCCCGCCCGAGATTTGTCCTTTGTTGGTGTCAACCAGCGGGGACCCTTATCACCTCTCAACTCACCCTCGAGTGATTCTCAACCCACGATGAATTTTCGGATTGCTGATAAATCGGTATTTCAGTATGTCTCCTGCCATGAATTACATTAACTAATAATATCCTCTCTCTTTGATGCTAGGACCGACCTTCGCTTTCCTGGTAAATGCCTCCAACTGCTCGCAACCTACCAAGAATGAACGTTTCCCATCCTCACCACGGTCGATATATCTTCATCGAGCGATTCGATCCAACTCTATCGCCGCCATCTCCATGAAGAGAGAAGAGATAAACCTGCTCTGTGAGCGATTCAAAATCCGCCTGGGCGACCGGTTCTCAGTCAACCACCTCAAGCAGCCCTTTTTCCCGCATGGAACCGCACAAGAGGTCTTTCGGAACCACAAGACTGATCTACGACGACTTCTACAACATGTGAGCGAGGCTCTTCTGGCGGACGCGGAGCTTTTGGTGCGAGTCGTCCACCGGATCCTGGAGAGCCTCTCCAATGTCCTAGCGATTGTTCTTATGGACCGAGAGTTGAACGACACATCGGTCCTGAACCTCTTTTTACGCCTCATCTTGCACAGGAATAACCAGATGAGAGAAATTCCGGTGTTGACTGATTCGGAACTACCCATCTCTCACGCGAGTGCCGAAAGCCTATTTCTGGATAAAGGAGATGTTTTCTACGCCACACAGCTCCGGTTTTGTGCGATCGTGTTGCAGGGAGAAAAGGAGGTGAAATACTTGGAGTCCGAGAGATGCCAGTGTCCGCTTCCGTACCTCGGGCAGAGGCTCATCGGGGCTGGGTCCTTTGGGGAGGTGTGGGAAGTCGAAATCGAGAGGCACCATATGCGCTCGACGGGCGGAGACAGTGAGAATCGAAACCCGGTACTCCTGGCGCGCAAAGACTTTCGAATCAACCGGGAGCAGGCATTCCAGGAAGAGCTGAAAGTGTTGAGGAATATCATGCACCAGCCTCAGAGGCATAACCATGTGGTTACGGTCCTCGCTATTCTACAACACGGAACCACCTACAGCTTATTCTTTCCGTTGGCGACATGCGACCTTAGCCACTATTTCGACCGCCCCCGTGACCCCCCGGCGCCTCAGACCTTGGACGAGAAACGAGCTTTCTATCATCGGGGAGTTGCTTTGGCGGGCGCCCTGGCCTTTCTCCACCATGGTTTCTCGAACATGTCCTGCTACCACCTTGATCTCAAGCCACGGAATATCCTGGTCTATGATGCAGACACACCAGATGAAAAATGGAAAATCACCGACTTTGGTCTTTCTCGAGTCAGGGTCAAAGCGAACTCCCCGAATGACGGGGACTCGACTATGGCAACAGGAGTGGAGGGGACGTATCTGGCGCCCGAGTGCGCGGTACCCGGTGGAAAGGTTAGCGCTTTGAGCGATGTCTGGTCTTTTGGTTGCATCTTCAGCCTGGTTCTTACCTTTATGATGAGGGGTCGGGACGGTATCCACAGGTTTTCGGCCCACCGAGCCCTGCAGCCACAGGGTGATTACTTTTATATCAATCCTAAAAAGCCCCTGGTTTCACCAGCTGTGACGGAATGGTTCGATCAACTAAAAGAGGTATCATCCAAGGGTCCATTCCCAAGGGTGATGTCTGAATCGCTAGACTTTCTGCATGAAAGCGTGTTACGCCCTAGAAGAAAGGAAAGAATGGAAGCAAGAAAAATTGAAATGCGGTTGATGGAAATATGGGCTTCCTACAGCCGCCCCGAGTCTCCGCCATTAACGGCTGCTAGAAGGCGAGCCTCCGATCACACTCCGTCTAGGTTCTCTGACTGGATATTTGGGGGGAAGAAACGAAAATCGGTGGTTTCACTGGGGTCGGCGCCGCAGGCACTGGATCCTGGAAGCTCTACCCGTGGAAGCAGATTCTCACCAGAGGGTGACGTTCTCGTTTCTTTTTCGTCCAATCAAAATCAAATTTGGGACGTGCCTCAGATGAGAGCTGCCCTGAAGCAGGGCCGGGATACGCCGGGGCCTTTGATTATTCGGATTCCGGCATTCGTGAATTGCATCTCCGTGAGCTCAAACTACGTTTGTAATGGGTTAGATGGGAATTGTTTCGAGGTGCGTTCCCCTCCCTGCTGCCTATATTGTATGCCTAATTTCAGCTAGTGTTATATTTATCCCGTAACAGGAGCGTCAACCTCCCACCAGCGCCCGGGATCGATATTTTTGCCTGATCTGGGCTCTATAAAAATGATTGCCCTGTCAAGTGACGGTGTATTGGCGGCTTTTGTCATCACCCAGGAACCCGGTGGGACGGATCAAGAATGTTTGAGGTATCTCTGTAAAACAGAAGAATTGATCCATACAGCGGGCGAAGGGTAAGGACCCGAAATTGGAAAACGTCGTGTGGGTTAGTACTGATAAAAGCACAGAGGACACCCATCGCCACCATCTAGCAGATCGAATTCTGCAATTTCCACCCCTTCATTGGGTTCTATGACCACTAGATCAGCCACCAATAGACTGGGACCTGCCATCGGATCGGCCGCGGATATTCGCTTCTTTGGCTTCACCAGCAATGGTCAGTTTCTCATCATGGTCACCCAGGAAAATACCGTTAGCTTCCGCATCAAGGCATGGGAAACACATGCCGGTACTCTCTACCGAGACATGCTGATTCGGCATATGGTAAGACCGGGAAGTTTGCTTGTTGGGGTGAGACGGCTGGCTGACTGTGTATTAGGGATCCTCTGCGACAACTGCCACCCATTTTACGGCCTGTGTAGCTTTTGTGCTCAGTGGAGTGCTCGGTTTGGTCATCCTGTCGCAGGAGCAGTATCTAATCTACGTTGATTTGTCCCGGAAAACATGGAAGAGCCGAGAACTACAGGAGCGTATGGTTTATATGCAGCGCAGCAACGATAACCAAACACTCGTCTTCCTCACCCGCGATCGCCGTCATATCTACGGACTACCCATCTCGGGCGTACTTGCCTCGAAACCAACTCTAGCCGCTAAGATTAGCAGTTCCAAACATAAGGGCTTACCCAGCATGGTTTTGCGGAACAACGACGGAGACATGGCGGAGTTGTTACTGGCCACTCCTGATGGCAGCTTTTCGGCTTTTGATGTGGCCGTTCCCGACTGATAACGACTTTTCCCAACTCTTACAGTGACAAATCGCTCCGGATATATGAAAGCAAAACAGCAATGGGTATCATGTCTAGTCATACATTGAACCTCTTTCCAGGATGCCCTCCTTGCACTCCAGCTTCATCCGCTGCCTGGACCTCTGGGAGAACCACCAGTATAATAAAGTGGCCACCGTGAGGGGTACTGAGCAAACCACGTATATCCAGAATTGTGGTGACACAACCAAGTTGTGGTTATCAGGGTCCATCTCGAAAAACGAGTTCATTCCCAGAAGGGCCTATTTAGTGGTTGTTAGCCATAATCCCTGATACCTTGACTTCCGAATTTACCTACCGCCATAAAGGTAGAAGGAAGATAGATGAGTGTCACGATAGTGATTACGCGCACCGTGGTAGAGTCATCAACCGTGGAAAGGGTCAGATCCAACATATATTGACTCTGGTCTTTCGAGGTATTTGAGTCCTTAAAGGAGAGGGTATCTGTTATCGAGTTCGCCAACCGCGCAGTGCGGCTTTGAATAAACCACGCTTGTTGGGAGTACGCATCCACCATGTTCGAGTAGTTGTTAAGGAGCTGCTGCATTGCGTGGATATCGGGCTGTGGTGTGATACTGCGCTCCGCTAGGGCGCCATTCACTTGGGATAATAACCGGAAAAGCTTTTCGAGGGACCCAAAAATAGGTCGCAGCGAAAGGCAGCGATTTTCCGTATGGCGGACAGATCCCAAGGTCTCGTGGTTCACTCGCAGCTGCTCTTCTATGCGCTGAGCCATACTGATGTTGCCCTGTGAGGGTTAGCCAGAGTTGGTGGGGACGATTTCCATGATATGCGGCCTACAATCTGAAGAATTTTCTGCTCATAGTGGGCGAGGTAATCCCGCCACAGAGGGAAAAATGTGCCCAAGAGAATGTTGTGGATCAGGAGTGGCTGCCGTCGGAAGGCGAGCACATGGTCGGGGGACTTGAGCAGTTCCGCAAGGCGCTTTTGGAAGTCGCAGTCTGTCGTTGGATGGAAGAAGATCCAGGTGGCCTGGTTGGTTTGTGTATCGTACTTTTGATAAACCCCGGTTTGGCGAATGACCCAAGGGTCCATCTGTTCCTCAACCTTCTTTTTCGAGGCGTACTTCATCACGTAGCCGAGTTCTGTATCTTTAGTTAGCCAGACGTATCTTTCTCAACCCGGAAGGGGGGGATTCCCCACCGATGGAATGGTCATTGGACTTGAAGACGGGCGCGCTGCTGAAGGCCTCTTCGATTCCGAGATTCTTCTGGCCAAAGGCGAGAGGATATTCGAGGATTTCCGACGAAGCGCCCGCGATGTTGATGATCTCTTGGAGGACCTGGCGTGTGACCTTCAACGGTCGCCAGGAGTTTCTCTGGTTGACTGATCTAGACGGGGTCAAAACTAGTTGCACTCAGTCCATTCGGGTGACATACATGACTCTCAGGACAGTGCCTGGGTTGTTGGAATCGGAGGCGCACTCGCGTAATTTGGCCCATGAGCCCACGCTATTGACTGTTGCTATACGGAAATCAACCGCCTGCGCTCCAGTCGCAACAGATCGAACGATAATTACCGTGATTTTCCGAGTTCACTTCGGTCCACGTTACCTGGAAATTGGCCTCATCGGTGCCAAAGCATCGCCGCTCGACTGCACGTGTCCAGTAGTCCTCTGGATACGGGACGAGCGAGTACAAATCCTGGGGATTCGACCATGGCGCCCGGTTTTCGGCGGGGCTTTCGAGACTTGCGATCGTTGGGGCGTACGTCGCTGCTGTGGCCGGTGGCATCGTGTCCAGCTCCGTCATGGCTGCGGTGGTGGTTCCTGAGTGAGGGAGGAAGACGATTCACAGCTCTCTCTTTGATTCTTCCCCCGCGACTTATATGGTATGGATGAAGAATCTGCCTTGGGCCTGTTTCTTTTGAAGACTCTGCGGTAACACGAGACTCCGGCTAATGATTCTTAGGCGCCTCCCATGGCTTGGCGATGGTGGCATCGCAAATACGAGGGTTGGTTTACACAGCACCCGGGGAAAACACAAATGCGCTTGTTTTTTTTGGTTTGAATGAGTTTAATTTTCAGATGATTGGCTACTATTTCCCAGTCCCATGTTCCAGGCCCCTTCCATCCCTTCCTCCAGGCGTTATTGTGGGTTAGTCCGAGATCTCTCTGTGGTCGAGGGCGAAAGTTAGCAAAGCACAGCGTCACAGCCACTCCGCCGCACTGCCCCCCAGGCATATTTTGCAACCCTCCTCGTGTCGGTCCACACTTACTCGAGCTCATCCTTTTTGCCACGCGATTAGCCAGCGTTTCGAGTTGGTCAACATTGGAGGGGAGCTTACCTCAGTCACTTCTCGTGGGGCGTCGAAGGAGAATACATCTTCGTGGATCTACCGGGCATCACGCCGAATCAGCCATGGCACGCACGACAGGCACTTTTCGTTTTTCGCCTCAGGCTTACATGGATATGGAAATTTAGTCGGGGATGGTCTGGGAATTTCTCTTCCAGAAATGCCTGCAGCCTCGCTCGTGACAGATACTTTCCTGGAGCCTCTTGTCGCCGCATAGGGGTGCGCTCGGAGGACACCGACGAGATTGAGCGGGAGGTCCAGGCCCGCTTGATGCTGGACATTTATTTATTTATTCAATGTGCCGTACAGTGTCTTGAAGAGGTGTTGCTATTTATAAGAATGGAGTAGACGTCTGTCTGGTGCAAGAAGGATGCGGTGGGATGATTAAAAACAAGGGGGAAACGAGGATCTCTTCCTTCTCGATCATAGTCTGCTCGCTCGGAGGTGTCCTGCGAGATATACCGGTCGCCAGTCTGTGGCTGGCCCAAGGCAGCGAGAGGAGGGCACGCTGGAGGCTCTGCAGCCCGCGACGTCAGGTGCGTTCTGCTGTGATTCGTACCGAAGAGAACCCCTCAACCATCCTTTCTCGCTTGCTCACTGCTCTGATAGGACCAAGGTCGCCCAGCAGAGCTCCACTGGCGCTGCAGGAATCTCGAAGCGGGCCAATCAACCGCCAGCCGGCTATCAACTTGGCCTCTGATTCGGTGCTGCTGGGACGATTGGCGCCGGCCCGCGTGGACGCGAAGAAGGCGACTAAACCAGGCCCAGTTTAGCCCGCTATCAACCCCCGTTTGCCCAGCCAGATTGACTGAGTGACTGTGGCGGAGACATCGTGCTAACGAGATCGGGCCCAGCGCGCCCAAGGCTTTCTTCTTCACCCCAATTCCCCCCATCTGAGCCCTGTTGATGAAAAGAAAATGTTTTCCTGCTCGTCGATGAGCTCCGCGAGGCCCCCGACAGCATGGCCTCGTATGGCAGCAGCAACGATGCATACGAGATCTTCAGAGGTCTCGATTGGTTGCCCCCCAATGCGCACACGAACCTGACTCGAGATGACCGCGACCATGGAATGACAACCGCGACAACTCGAGGCGCCTCGACCCTGGAGCCGCACCCACCTGCGATTCCGCTCACGCCGCAGCTCTCCTCCATGACATCAGTTTCGCCCCGATCCGTATCACCCAGGGCTCCAGTCAGCATTGATGTGTCGTCAGAGCCTCCAGATGACCTGTTCGACTACCCGCATGTTACGCAGGACCCGAGAGATCGGATTGTGAAGTAAGGGACCAGTGGATCCGCCCCGTCGATCGCATCGTGGAGGTACGGCTTGGCTAACAATATCATTGCGCGGCGTATAGTCGGAAACTCCGTGGTATCCATGTTTTTGTGCGTGACACCCTGTAATTTGGGTCCGTCCGGGTCAGGTCGACTCTGGCTAACAGATTTGTGCTCTCCAGATGATCACCATCAGCGGCGTCCTCGGAGTCGGATTATATGTGCGAAGCGGATCGATCCTACGAATCGGAGGCCCCGGCGCCGTCATGATATCTACAACGGTCATGGGCCTACTGGCTTGGATGGTCATGCAGTGTGTCGGCGAGATGCTGACCCTGTGGCCCATTTCCGGTGCGCTGGTGGAATACGTCGGAACTTTCGTTGACGAGGATCTGGGCATCGCGGTCGGAATAGCATACTGGTATGGTTGCCACAACATATCCCGGTACGATTGTCTGATTAGGGGAATGCTGACCATGGTTCTGGCGGAACTAGGTTCACCTACGCGATTAGCTCTGCGGCGCTGATTGTGGCGGCGGCCGGGGTGCTCGATTACTGGGACCCCGGGAAGGCGATCCAGGGAACGGTGATGTTTTTTATAGTCCCGGTCACTCTCATTTTTGTCAACAGTTTTGGGGTTCAGGTGCGACACCAGACACCGTACCTTTGGAGAGGCTATGCTGAGAGATTCTAGATTTATGGGTTGACGGAGGTGGTTGGGGGTATTATCAAAATCCTCGGTATCTTTATTGTGATTGTCTGTATGATTGCGATCAATGTTGGAGGTGATTATTTTCCGACCAACTTCTTTTGGTGTATGCTGACTTGACTTAGCTGGCGCCCAGGGAGATATTGGTACTCGCTGTACGTTCACCAACTACTGTCCCCTTTTGATCGACTAAACAACTGACAGACTGATGCAGACTTCAAATACGAAACTATCTTCCCCCATGATCCTGCAGTGGGCGAAACCTGGGCTTCCGCTTTGTTGTAAGCACGCACACCGCTACCTCCATGACACCAAGAGATTAACCCCCGCAGTGTTTCATTCTCAATCGCAGCGTTTGCCTACGTCGGCGTCGACATCACAGCAGCTACAGCACTCGAAGCCCGCCCGGACAGTCGCCGTCCAACCAGGAGAAGAAGCTTCTGGCCTGCCATCTCGGTCCGGTTCGTCGCAACCTGGACGAGCTTTATCATATGGGTCATCTACTTCATCGCAGGACTCCTCCTCAGCTTCAACGTGCACTGGCAAAACCCAGACCTGCCTCGGGCATCATTCCTCGGATCACCCGTCAATCGAGAAGACAGTGAGAAGATCAACAGCGATTCCGGCTTCGTCATCAGTGCATCCATGTCGAAGATCCCCGGTCTCGCTGACATGGTTACGGCCACCATTCTGATTACGGCGATATTCTCCGCCAACACGAACTTATATGTCGCATCCCGAGCACTATTTGTGCTCACGCGCAAGATCCATGGGGAAAAGTGGTACTGGCAATGGCTGGCGTTCTTTGGGAAGACAAATAGTTATCAGGTGCCAGTAAGGGCGATGTTTATCTCGTGTTGTTTTCTCTGGGTGCCGTTTCTGTACCTATCCCCGAATAACTCGCCCCAGACGACCATCGCCAGCGTAGGCTTTCCTTTACCCCATGCTCCTATTGAGCTCTGCTGACATGGTAAATAGCTCCTCGAGGTCCTCTCCCAAATGGGCTCTGTGAGCTGCATTATCGTCTGGATGTGCGAATGTTGGGCATTCGCCCGATTCTACAACTGGTACCTCCCCCCCTCTCCTCTCTCATCAACTACTTCAATGTTTACCCGCTCATCCTTGTTATCTGGTAGCGTCTACCGCCACCGTGACAAAATCAACAGCACCAGCCACTTCGCCCGACTTCGCCGCTTCCCGCAAGGCGCTGAAGACCACTACCCCTGGCGTTCGCACGGCCAACCCTTCACCGTGTACGTCGCCCTTTTCGGGTGCCTTTTTGTCCTCCTCATCGCCGACGGCGCCGCACTCTGGCAGGGATTCTTCGTCCCGGGGTTTCTCTCTGCTTATCTAGCCGTAAGCTCCTCCCCTTCCCCACCCAGCTATGACCATTGCTAATCGTAGACTTTCACCCTGGACAGCCACTCTGCTTCATCGTCCTCTGGTTCGGAATCAAGTTCCTCCGCTGGGGCAGTCTGAAGTTGCATCTTGAGGATTTATCTGAGTTTGAGCAGGTCGCGCTCAAGTTTCGCTATCTAGATGAGATCGAGCAGAGGGCGGCGGCCCGGGATACCCAGGAGCAGCCCCGCGGCTGGGGGAATTTATGGGGGGTTATGTAGATTAAAATGGAATTATATATCTCGCAGTATATCGATTAATTTGCCAATTTTAATTATTGTTGTGGTCGGGACTCCCCGGCCATGACCAAAATATATCTCGACGAAATCATAACACACCACCAAACCAAATTAGAAACCAGACCCAACAATCAGCCGCATGAAAACAAATCTATCATCATATCGTGTTCCCCCAAAAATCTAAGGATATCCCCAGAACAAAGTATCCGAAATATTCTCCCCTTGCACCCAGAGCCGCTTCACCACCACCTCAGCCCGTAGAGACGATAGTACGTAGATAGCCAGCACGCTAAGCAGCATAGTCACAGCCATGAAATAATACCTAGTGAGCTGCAAACCCGATCCATCCGCTTTGCGGGAATAAAACTAATATCCCATTCATCAGCATCCCGATCAAGTGCAACGTATTTACTGTGCAGACTGATTGACGAGACTGGAAATGGAGGGGGGGGTTTATACGCACCTCATACTCCCAATCCCCCAGCCCAGCGATATGCGTCCTATACCACATCCGAAACGAATTCCAGGGATAAATCACCCAATTTCTACCTGTTTTCTTATCAATAAACCACTATGCCCAAGTATCTAACTGTCAGTAAAGCCACACTCACACCCACACCTCTGGAATTTGATCCCAGTATGAGACTTGGGGGATTTGGGAGAGGGGAGGGGTGTTCTCACGCTCTGACACCCATTCGAATAGACCGTCTTCCGCAGCGCCTCTTGGACCTCCCTATTGAATCTCTTCTCACTAGCTAGTTTCGCCTGCACGGAGGATGCGCTCCCCGCGATAATAGGCTGGATGATCCGGATGATAAGGTCCGTGTAGCTTTGGAAACGTCAGTTTAGGAGAGGCCGTGAGAAATGGAGAAGGGGGGGGGGATGGAGGGATTCACTTCTCAATCCCGTACACCGTCGACGTATGCCCCGTCCCCGAATTCGGCCCTAGCACGTAGAAAAGATTAGGGAATCCGGACATGGCGATTGTGTCGAAAGCTTCCACGCCGCCACGGGCCTTCCAGTGCTCGGCGCGGGTTTGGCCGTGGCGGCCTATGATGGTCGTGTCGAAGTGGGTCATTGAGAAGCCGGTTCCGAGGATCTAGACGCCGATTAGAAGCTGTCAATTGTTTTCGGAATAATCAGGGGGAGAGAGAGGGGAGGGGGGGCTTACAATTACATCGGCGGGGTGGATTGTCCCGGATTGGGTTATGACTGAATGCTCGAGGATCGCGACAATGGGGTCGTTGGTGAGGTGGATGTTCTCGCGTTTTAAGCAGGGGATGTATCCGCCGTGGTCGAATACGCGTCTCTGCGTCTATTTAGTTTCTCGGGGGGGTGGAAGAGTGAGAGGAGAGGATATAAAGGGAGGTATGTATACCTTGCAGCCTACTTCGGCGGCGGGGAGGAGCAGGGGCCAGTATTCTTCTGTGAAAGTTCATGTATATTAGTATATGGTATCCGGTTCGATTAAAAGAAGAGGGTAAGCCTACTAGGCGCGTTATTCATGATATAGCGCCTGGTGACGAGGAACTGCCGATCCCTCATCCTTTCACCGGTGTCACTGCGGCGAAATTGGGGCGTGGCAGTTTCAAGATAGAGGAATGTCAATGCTCGAATGAGCTTTAGTAGTCCAGGAAGGTATCGAAATGCTACTCTCCATGAGCTTCCAATCATGGTATTGCCACCGGGGAGATAGAACTGGGCACCCTAGATAGGAATCAACAAAAAATAACACATATGTCTATCGAACCCCCATCGTGGGACGAACCCGGATAAACTGCGTGATAGAGCGGGGATCGTCCGCTATTGCAGGTATCACCTGTGTTGCAGATGCTGTCGATATCACCATCTGAACTGTGTCAGGCTTGAGTGATGAGATGAGAACCTACCGCCATTCCCAACCACGATTACATCCTTATCCTTCAAAGGCACCGAGTGATCCCACCTGGCCGTATGGATTATATCCCCCGTAAACCTCTCGGCGCTAGGAATACTGGACGTGTCGGGATTAATCAACGCCCCGACAGCCGAGATGAGCACTCTGCACTCGCGAACAAAGACTTGTCTCGTGCAGACATTGCGTAGCTTGACCTGCCAGGTCTTGCTCGTCTCCTGCCACGAAGCCCCCACCCACTCCGTCTTACCCACAAAGTGCCGAGAGAGCTGGTACTTATCGACCACGGAGTCGAAGTACTGCAATATCTCGCGCTGCTGGGGGAAAAAGCAAGAAAAGTCCGGATTGGGCATGAAAGACAGACTATAGAAAACGGCGGGGATATCAACGCCGCATCCTGGGTCTTCAAGGTGCCAGCCGGTCAGCAAATACACATGTGTGATTATGTCTTCTTGATGAACGGGGTATTACATGTGTTTACCCTCCACGCTCCCCCGAATCCATTAGACCGGTCATATATGACAAAATCATCACAGTGAAGTTTCCGTTTGAGCTGGCATGCCATCGTCAGGCCGGAGAAACCGGCCCCGATCACGATGACTTGGGTGAAGGAGGAATCAGAATTGGAGTAGCTCATGGTGGGACCGACCGACGAGGGAACATATGAAGGAACAAATCTTGATATAGCTGATGGGGCTTTGTGTAGTGGGCTAGGTACCACCATGGATGTACGCCGCAATTGCTTGTTTCTTAAATAACCACTCCGGGATGTCAGGATTCAATGGTCTAGTCGATAGCTTGAAGGGGGGTGGTGTTTCTACGCATTGTCATTGATAGCAGTAACCAAATATGGTGGCATCATCACCTAGATGGGAGGACGTTCTGCAGGATGCCATATTAAGAAGGGCGATCGACGAGGACTCGGACGGTCCATTCGTGCATCTGAAATTCCTTTGTTTTGTGGCGTTAGTGGTGTTACATGGACCCCCTTCATCAACGGACAGAAATGGTGACGTGCATTTCGGATGCAGCCACTGAAGAGTCCCAATGTCTGCCTGATCTATACCCGGCCCATCCAGCGGTACTCCTGGGATAGACCCCTTACGCCATCCGGAATGTGATATACCATCCGAAGGTATCTACAGCGAATGAAGTGACAATAAGATCATATCAACCGACAGATGTATGTGTCCCAGTATATCGCTCACGCCTTATATTTGAAATGTCTACGTCTCATTGGTATAACCCTGTCCAAGCCTTCACGGGTGGCTGGCATATCAGGGTTTGCTACTTGCTTTCCTCAAGACGCAAGGAAGCCTAGTTCGGCCTCCTATTGCTTCCATCTGGAGTAAGGGGGAATCCGGCAGGTAGCTGTCATTGCGTGCTAACCCTCCCTATCATTCACACCTCATGGACTACTGCTCATTGCCCAGACATCTTCCCGGATTCCTGCTTCTAATCGGCCCATTTTCAGGTACTACAAGGGAACACCGATGATCGAGATTAGGAGCCTGTCCACGGGCTATGTCGTGAATTTCTCGATCCTTGCTTCGTCGGATACATGATGGACGGCAGGATACTACCCATCCACCAGAGCATTCCGGGCAGGCAGCGTCAGTTCCCGTGCAGGCGAGACAGACGGAGTATGATAGTTCTTAAACAAGCCAGCGGTGGGCTCGTTCAATTCAGGTTTTCCCTGGCTTTAGTTCTAGTTCGATATAGTCTCCTGTGAAAATGATGCGGCAGTCTGTTGTTTACTTCTCCTGCGTGGCTCTGCTCTTTGGGCTAAGCGCGGTGTTTTCACGATCACGACAAACGTTCTTTCTTCTGGTACTTCTGACGCTCTTGCTCCCATGTCTCATCCTCATTCTCTGGCTCGTAACTGCTGCGTGCATCCCCCGGAAACTCCGCCTTAATACCAACTCCAGCAACAAAGAGTTCATCGGAAGCCCTTTTCTGTTTCCTGCGAAACTCTCGCACGCTCGACGGTTCCCGCAGGTCGAGCGCTACAACTATTGGTATGATTATTTTATGGTTGGGGTCCCGGTTGGCCTGCGCGGTCGGATCGGAAATCTGCTCTCTATCGATAATATGCCTTCACAGGAAAGGCTCTGGGAGAAGTGCTGGTTCACCATTGACCCCACTTACTATCTCGACCGAGGGAGTGGGAGTCGATGTCTGGAGGAGAAGCTGCATGTCTTCCTTGAATCCGTAGTATGTCGACCCCTGCAGAGTTTGTCATGATCCAGTGCTGACTTACTGCTGATACTAGAATGAGGACCCGAGAGACTACCCCTATGCGTATTTGTTGAGCGTCCCCCGGTTTCTCTGGTGGCAGAAGAGCGCAATTAGCTACTGGTATCTCTACTCGTCGTCACGCGAACTAACTGCTATTATCATGGAGATCAATAATTCCTTCTTCGAGAAGAGAAACTTCTTTTTCCGTTTGACCGGCACCGGGAGCTCGAAAGAAGGACACCAGGAGGGCTTAGAACATGCTGCTGTTGGATTTCTGAAGGGGCCTAACCTGCCACACCGTCTCACATTCCACACGTCTCTCTCTAAATGGACAAATTACAAAGGATCATGGGAAAAGCTCATCCTCGGATCTCCCTTTGAGAAAGTCGGGGGGACAATGGCAGCCAAATTTGCTGATCCCTTGACTAACACCCCTCCTGCTCTTCAATCCATCCTGAGTGCTCTCACACCCGATGGGCAAGTCAAGGTGACGAGTCGTTTGTCATCCTGGGGAACTGCAGTCAATCCACTATCTTCTACCTCCTGGGATATCATTCGTTTTATCTCCCGCTGGACGCACGTTGGCGCCGTCTCAGCACCACGGATAGTCAAAGAGGCCCTCAAGGTTCGCTTCCGGGGGAATCTCAAATATCTGCAGCGACCCGAGGTCAGAAAAGGCAGCATACCAAGGAAGGAAACTGAAATAGAGGCGTAAGTCCCACTTAGTTCGCACTATCACGGCATATTTCCCATCTCATTGCAATGCTAACATATTTTTTCTCCCTAGAGGCTTGGAGCTTATCTTCCGCGAATATCTCTTGCAGCTTGTCCTCCGATGTCCTATTCCTCTAACGGTAAAGTACAAACCCCCGAAATCGATCCATTTCGATGCTATACTTTTCCATTCCCCTGTTATCCCTACGTCTGATCCCAGGCCGGTCGTAGAGATCCATCCTCTCACGCCTCGGTTCTACACAAGTCTCACCCAGTATCGGGATGCCAAGCAGGGGTTCATAAGTGAATGCACATCTCAGCCAACCAATTCAGACGATTCGTCGTGTCGCTTGTGGTTGTCCGATTTGCCCCTCCTGATTGACGTCCTCGAACGAGCAGGACCGACCATGGATGATGCAGCGTCAAAGCAATCAATATGGGTGACAACTGGGTTCAAGCACCCGATCTCGTGGCTACGGGGCTCATCAGAAACAACGTTCATGGATAGATTCACGTACAGCTACAGCTCTTTCCATGAACAGTGGACGTACCAGAAGTGCGTGATTCATCACCTTCTATCGCTGAGGCTCCCCATTGAATCACAAGCTGTTGTCCAGCTCGGGTATATCTTGATAAGAACGCTAGTGGTCTACGGGTTGTTAAGTATTGCGTTTGAAATTGACGGCTTTGGGATCTGGTTAGATTATCGCGGAATCAACCCGGGCACTTGGTCTATTATCTATGCGGGGTGGGACTTGATGACTAGTTATATTGGAAAGTATTATCTCAACCCGTTTGCGTGGGGTGAGGGGCTATGAGATACATATCATGTCCTGATGTTTGTAAGCTCTGCCAGTTTTTCATCATGTTGTGCAGATATGGCATAAAGTGTGACATAGTTCCGCACGAAGGCGTAATGAGGAATCCATGATGAACCCTGAGAATTAACAATGGGAGCAGCTCCGGGCACACCGGCTCACCGCGGCCCCTCGCGGCATACCAAGATGCTTTACTTGCTAGGACACATTCGAATGGAATCAAGTATATCTGTTTCTCTTTTAAAAACTGGTAGCCAGACATAACATGCATTAGTCTATGTATAAACTTCTCTACAGGTAAATGTAGGGGGGAATTTCCAGTTCCATAGCGAGAAAGTGAAGCTTGTGGCTGATCGGATGGGAGGGAGGGAAGAAATCTGGGTGGAGTTGGACTTGTCTTGAGTAGTTCAGCTGTTCCGCTATATACCCTTGCTTACTAGCGTAGCTTATCACTTCCAGGTTATAATTCATATGAGAAGGGCAACTAGTCCTAACCAAAGTCCCCCAGTCCAAAGTTTTAGTCAGTCCAGCACCCGACTTTGGCTTGCTGGCGTTGATGGTCGACGTGTAGGGGCTAGAGCGAGGTTTCGGGGGAATTATTATTCGTACAGGCGTGCAACCTGGTGGACCAACTTGCAGGAGTAGAGTGAGAAAAAACGCTCTTCGCGACTTAGCGGAACCGAATAGTAGAGCGGAACTTACAACATAGGCAACTCCAGCGCCTCGCCAAGTCTTGGCGTGTATTCCGCCGACACGCGCGACAGGAACAAACTCGGTGGAGGAAAACGGACGTTACCGATTTTATGTGAGAAGCTTCGATCGGGAGATTGCTTGAATGAGTCATTTGTTGCGCTTTTCTGTTGTTCATTGGAATTCCAAGCTAATATCCCTCCATCCCATCGGTTATATATATCGGGTGGAAGCAAATTGTGAAGTTCCGAAGATACTTCGGAATCCCCTGTGGCTACCTGGGTCTACATATCTCTTAAACGTCAAGTGACGGGATGGATATGCGCGGAATCGAAGAAAATAGTTATCAGAAGGATGATGCAGTATACTGGCCTGAATATGTTTCCTGAAACGAGGGGGGACTCTATGTCCAAACGCCCGAGGCTAAAAGAAACACAATTTGGACAGAATGAATGTGCGCAGCCTTTATTCCATAGGAAAGTTTAGAGTATAGTGCAAAGAATCTAATCCCATAAATGAATCTAGTACCCACTTCACCGCTCATTCGTCGCTGTCTAGTTTCTTGGCCGTCTAGTCTCTACACAGTAGGTCCTCAAAATAGGGTCTTCTCATTAGAAGCCCGGTCGAAGGCCCATTTAGCAGGCCGCTGGACGCCTTGCCTACATAGTATATGTATCGGAAATTTCCAGCGCCCAATATAGGAACCAGGAGGCGAACCAGCAGCTTAGCAGATCACGACCAAGCACTATACTCAAAACCGGTAAGAACTAGACCACCACTGGGCGAAAAGCTGGTTTTATGTAGTACCATCTGATAATAAGAGTCTATTTCGTTGTATTTCCTGGATATAGGAAGAGCAATCGGGGAGAGATTTGGCCATTCCCTGGGTAGTGCAAGAGAGATGGTGGCTAAATTTTGACGTTGAGCTCAAATCTATCTTCCCTGCATATTCGTTCTATCAACATATTGGGACATTGGGGTGGCCTTTCAAGAGCCTTCTCGAGAAATCTAGAGAGAGATGGACAGGAAAATCCTCCGCACTGCCTGTACAATATACCAAAAGATGGCCCAATATATCACCAGATATTAACGAGTCTCCCGGTGAGCGACCACCTAAGAGAGGCGCAGCGCAGGATTATACAAAAATACTGCAATTACTATTCTTCATCTGCATTCCTTTTTCTGGAGGATTGTTGGCGTGAAGTTGGATAGTAATCGGCGCACGATATTGCAAAAGCTGGGCGACGGCTTCGCGCTCCCAAAATATCCCACCGCTGCGTCCACTTGCACCCTGCAGCTAACTTTAAATTGAAGAGGAGTGAGAAATTGATGCTGGCATGGCTGTCAGCGGGAGGGACTTTTTCCGAAAAAGGGGAGCTATAATTAGTGCTGTCGGACACGCTCCGCAAGCCCAAGGATCGCTAGCCTCACGCCACAGAAAGCAAGCTGTCACTCGGTTGGAGGCCTGGGAATGCACGTGTCTCCTGCAGGGTAGCCCTCATATTATTAGCTCGCGGATTAAGTGGTGCTCGGCCGCATCTGTCAGGCTCTGCCACACTCACACTCAAATTCTCCGAGCAACAGGCTCAAGCTTTGGCGTCTTCCCTGCTCACGATTACCTTCGTTTACTGATCCGGAACCAGTCGTTTATACCTCGCTCCTACTGGTCCCCGTCATGCGCAGTCATCCTCTCGATTAGACGTCGGAATTAATTTGCACTGCCCGCTAGGGGGCCAAGCTTTGTTTGGGGTCACTTGCGCTCACTTGCGGGCCTGGGCTTCCTCAACGCAATTTAGAAACGAGCATGGACCGTACCTGCCCGCCAAAAATACTCGCAGCCAAGCCCTCGCGGCACTGGCCTGGCAATGCCATTAAGGCTGAGCAGGGCCTTAGCTCTGGTGGAGTGTAGTCCCACTCGGGTTTCCGGTGCTTAGCGGTGACCCAGGATAGTAAACATGGGGATTATATGTCTGAATAGTGAAAGTCGAGATATATAAAGGTTCTCTCCACGCCGTCTCTATTGCTTTTTTCATCCAGTCTCAAACACACAAACATTCAAACACACAAACCAACCTTTACCCAATCAACCAACCCCCCCTCTCACAATGCGCTCCATCGCTTCCGTCTCCCTCCTGCTTGCCGGGGTTGCCCTCGCCGCACCCAACGGAAACCGCATGATGTCCCGTCGCGGAGCCTCCAACAGCACCGGCAGTGACTGCGGCATGCCCTCCGTCCTCCCCCCCGTTGTCCCCATCAACACCCGCTCCGGCGACGCAGACCTCCTCACCAAGCTCATCGTCGCCCCCACACAAGTCGACCGCATCACCCTCCTCGACCAGCCCGGCGACTTCATCTTCGACTTCAACCCAGCCACCGCACCCCCCGCAGCCGTATCCAAAGCCGGCCTCGGCGGCGCCACCGTCGCCGCAAACATCAAGACCTTCCCCGCCCTGGTCGGTAACAACGCAGCCATGACCCTGGCCTTCCTCGGGCCCTGCGGCATGAACACCCCCCACGTCCACCCGCGCGCCACAGAGCTCAACGTCGTCGTCAAGGGCCGCCTGGTCACCAGCTTTATCCAGGAGAACGGCGCCCGCCACATCGAGAACACCCTGTCTACGTACCAGATGGCCATTTTCCCCATGGGATCCATCCACCAGCAGTTCAACCCGGACTGTGAGGAGACTGTTTTCGTGGGTGCGCTGAACAGTGCCGATCCCGGTACCTCGCAGGTGGCGCAGAACTTCTTCGGTCTGAGCCCGGATGTCGTGCAGGCGACCCTTGGCGGTGTCCAGACGCTGAACGGCGAGGATATCGAGAGCTTCCGTTCGATGATCCCGGCGAATGTTGCTCTTGGGATCGATTCCTGCTTGAAGAAGTGTGGTTTGAAGAAGAACGCCAAGCGGGACTTGGCTGAGCTGCTGGCATAGAGCTTTGTTTCATTTTGATTTGATAGAACGCCGGTATCATTCCAAGCGGTGATACCGGTAACGGGTGGCTCTTGTTATAATTACGTGTTGATGTATTCATGTCTTGATATATTGGCGCTGGCGATGCTTTATTATTATTAGACCTTAGAGAATGTTATATATATATATATATATATATATATATTTTAAACTGAGTGATCTCACTGTATTTTGATGTCTTGGAATCTACTATAAAAAACCCGACTGTCATAGAAATGGACCAAATCTAGCTATTCACCAAGGAACTTCGTCGCAGCCATAATAATTGTGTCAGCCACCTCAGACGGCACACTAACCATCGGGCTATGCCCAGCTAAACACGTCCTCGTCGTAATCTCCCCCTCAGCAAAGCTCACAAAACCCCTCTGGAGCTCAACAGGGATCGACTTATCATTCTCACACAATAGGTACGTCGAGGCAATATCCCGATGCGCAGCATAGGACACTTCACCCATGAATGACTCTACCGACTGAGGCCGAAGCTTCGCTACCCATTCCTTCACATCCTCATTCACCGGAAACCCGTTATACAAGTTCTCGATAGCCGTCGACTGCTCATAATGCACCATTCCATCCTGACGAAACATCAAGTCAGCAGAGCTACACACACACACACGCAAGTAATGATATTCAGTGAAAATGAACGGAAACGCGAACGTAACCATGAACCTAGACAACGCACCTCAACTCGCAGAAATGACGGCCACTCAGCCCCATCCGCCAACCCGCTAATACTCATCCCCTCTTTAAACAGGTAAGCACAGAGATAGACCAGCGCCACGATCCCACCGGGCCTAGCCTCCGCCTGGCGTGCCTTCCACGCTAATCCTCTAGCGCTCTCGGCCCCAGGTATCCCGCTGTAAGAGTGCATAACAAGAACGACCTGCTTCCCCGCCTCGACAAGCGGTGATGTTACCCTTGCTATAGCCTCCGCATCATCGAACATGGATGCAGTGCTGCCCACCGAGGGCAGGGTGACTGTCTCCGTGGGGTACCCTTTGTCGTTGAGCAGACAAATCACCCGGTAATAGTACTCCGGGGAGTGCCATGCACCGGGGACCAGCACGATTGTCGGAAGCGGCATAATGCGGTGCAACGGGACGGTTTGCGTGCGGAAGCTGTTTTTACTTGATCTGGGATGGGACAAGTTTGGAGTTGGAGTCAGAGTTGGTTAACAGGTAGACTATATCCGCTTCATATACCGAGGGGATCGGAGCCTAGCGGAGCTTTCTCGCGTGGAGGGGTGTGTGTTGGTGTTTGGGAAAAGCATGTCGGATCAGGCGGGGGTCCACGGCGAAAAAAATTTCGATGCCCGCTTAGATATACTGGGAATCTGGGATGATGTGAGAGAGGAGCCGTCGTGGAGGTAAAGAGTTGAGCTAACGGCTGCTAGCCCGCATTTACAACGGCGGAGGCAGGGATTATCGACAGATCTTTTGTCTAGCTACTAACGCTATCTAGATCCCATTTGATTCGATTAAGCGCCCGCTTAACGCTGTTGACGATGCGGTGGCTAGAGGCTCAAAAGGTTGAGTTAAAATAAAGCTATGATGACCAACTAATTGACCTTGAATGAACGGCCCCAGATATCCCCAGATTCCCCATAGAGATGATCGGTTTCTAGGGACGGTGTTCTTGAAATTAAACTAGATGTAGTGGTTAGCTTCCTGATTTGTCGAGTAGGGTGGCCAGCTTCATTAATCTGCGGTAATGAATACAATTCTCTAACTCTCAGACGTGAGAGATACTTTTTACGTTCGCCCTGATGGACTCGATGTTTTTTGATTCCCCTAAAAGCTCATGCTATCGTCTTCTGCTCGGCTTGTAGCGAATAGGAATTGACCTTGTTATTAATCCATTACACTCGTCTCGTCCAATTGACGGTAACTTTTTCGATATCCCAGTCCTAATACTGAACAAGAATTAAAACATGTCCACTGATCTTAGGCGAATCGTTACACCAACAGGTTAAGTTCTTCGTCCTCCAGACAAAAGAGTAGACACAGCCGTCTATCCAGTCAATCGAGCCAATCATTTCCCCCAATGCTGTAAGCAAAGTACATGTGCATGTGCTCTCAGTTGAGCTGCATTTCCCACAAAAACCTCAGTAACTCCACTTCATCAACACCAAATGCCTAAGAAAAAGATTATCCCAAACGCCCCTAGTAGGGTATCAAACACCATTTCAAACGCCCCAACCTTTTGGCAATTCCCTTACTGCGCCTCCTCCTTTACCTCCTCTTCTTCGTCCTCGTCCTCCTCCTCTCCCTCCTCCTGACGCCACTTCTGCAAGCCTGGCAGCTTGCCCGACTTCTCCAACCTGGCCATCGCCTCTTCGACCGATACGTTATCAACGGGGATCAGCTCCCAAGCCTCGGGCCAGATCTGAGTGCGCTCATCATGCCGGAGTATGAAGTCCGGCTTGGACTTTTCGCGAGTCGCTTTACGGAGGGTCCAGTCGTTTCTCGCTTCGACGTATGCGTGGCACGAGACGTGCTGCCCGCGTTTCAAGTCTCTGACATCCTTTACCGACAAGGTAAAGTGCCAACCTTCGGCATCTTTAATGTACTTCCCTGCCGTAAAAGTGCGAACATGCACCCTTGATCTAGGGAGAGTATGTTAGTGGGTTTTTGGGATTGACGTGTCGGACGCGTTTTGATGGACGTGAAGGAGAGTGTATTGCTGTTGAACTCACCTAATGAGAATGGCCTTTGGGTTAATGCCAACCTCCAAGGAGGCCTCGAAAGCGACAGTCAAGATTGAGTTCAAGGCCTCCGGACTATCAGGGAAAATGCCGTCATAGAAGAAGTACTGTACAGTGCTCATACTGTACAATTTCAAGTTTGAGGAGGGAAGGTTTGATGGAGAAGAGGATGGATAGAGGGGTATGGTGTGTTTGAGATGACAATTGTGGTTGTCGTGGTTGGAGAAGATGTGTTTTGTGGTTGAGATGATGATGGATTCGATCCAAATAAAGATGGAGATTCTCACTCAGGGATTCATTGAGGATGGATGATTGAGTTTCAAAACGCCTTTACAAGATAATTGAACAGGCTGCACTTGGATTGGATGTTTGACGAGGGAAAACATCTGAAAAAGGTAATCCTCGACTCCTATATACACTTGGCCCAGGCACTCAGCCTCCAATCCCTGTCCTTGACTCACAGCCCATGGTGATTGAGGTATTCACTGTCAAGAGGTGGTGAACTTGAGTGATTTCTGGCCTGGAAACGTGGTAATGTGTGTGTTGATGCTGGACAAAGAGACATGGGTATCCATGAGAGTGGAGCACGGCCAGCGCAATTACCTGCACCGGCCTTGATTTCCAAGCCACTGATTGGTCACAAAGGACAGGCACCACTGGCACGGTCCTGTCATTGTGTGATCTTGCATCAGGTCTGGATTGCCTGGTTCTGATTGGTGCCTTTATACTTGGTTTGTTTTGGGCCTTGATTGGATGGGAGGACGCGTGGGCGTCTTGTTGGAGAGATCATACCCATTTATATGAGAATTAGAAACAAATCATGAAGAACCACGCCATTTTAGTTGGTAATTCCATTCGATATGACGTGCACTGGGTTTGATTTATGCTGGGCTCCCTAGGAGGATTTATATCGCCGAGGATCCCCACGGGACGGATCGAGGAAGCTCCGAGGGCATTTGTGGATCTCGAGCTAGGCAGTTTAAGGTGTCACAAGCCTGAAATGTCCCTGGCTTGTTGCAGAGTGTCTTTTCCTTGGGGTGTTCGTCCTACCTTGACTCACCTAGCTGTCATCCATTCCTAGACTAAACGACTTCCTCAACGGGTCCACGAACGTAGTAATCAAACGAGTTATCCTTTTATACAATATAATATCATCTGTTAAGAACTCCCTATTCTGGTGGTAAACTCTAGATGGAAGATCAAGACCCAAGCACAGAAACCGGCCACTCCATCAACTCTATCAACTCCTCGTTCCCCGACAACCCAACCAAAACCTCAATCTTGATGATATCCTCATCAAAAGCCCCCTTGACAAACCAATAATCCTCCAGAAGCGAGAAGGTGAGATAGAGGTACGCGAGAATGGTATACGATAGATGGGACAAGGCACCGAACCCGTCCAAACTGGCTAGGAACCTGCCCGGGATCATCTCAGGCCAGGACATCACCCCCGCATCCTCAATATCAGCTTGAACGTCAAAAGCGGAGGCATGCAAACTGCGAGACATCTGGGCGACGTAAAGGACACGCAGGTACATTTGCTCGAGGACGTGTATTGTGCTTTTTTGATCTGACAACACCCCGTTTAACCTGGCTTCGTCTGGCGGCTGAGATGAGGACGGTATCTTCAAAAAGGCCAGGTCATTAACAGGATCGATAGACTCCTGGAAAGACTTCAAATCCGCCAATGCAGCGTACGAGCCGGTGCAGAATCTCGCTAATCGTTGCGACCAGTGTTGATGTGATGGGCTTACAGCGGTAAACATCTCCTGAGGGTACAATTTCCAGTCATCATTGAGGTACATGAACTGAAGCATCTCTCTCAACAGGCCCTTTCGCACGTCCAGCCAGTGATTCTTCACAACCGTCGTTAATCCCCGGACGAGGTATATCCAGTCGAGTCGAGGATGGACTGCCTGGGCATGTTCGGCATGGGAGGACGTTGATAGCGTGTCGTTCATGTTCCTGACGCGGAGAGACGCGAAGGCGAAACCAACCAGCAACATCGACCCGACAAAGACTTCGTTGCAGTTGGAGGTCGATAGGTTGGCGAGCTCCTCTCTAAATCCCTGAAGGCCAATTTGATGATGCGCGATGATGACTTCGAGATGGGCAGCATCGATCTGATTTGGCGAAGGGGGCATCCCGCTCGAGGGTGTCTGATGGCCTTGAGATGACTGGCGATGACTTTCTTTTTTCTTCTGCGAACCATCAGGATAGTAATAATCCAGCCCAGCCAGAGCCAGTAACAACCGCATCAAAAATTCATGTCGGGCTGCAAATTCCGGAATCACACGCTCCCATATCAGCCTCTTGCTCGGCTTCAGTGTCATCTTCTTCGAGGTATTCGTGATGAAATGCGACAAGAGCTGGAGGTCCACCATATTCAGCGACTGATGTTCTTTTCCCGAGAGATTTCCCGATACCACGGACAGTCCCAGATCGAACTGGAGCGCATGGGGTGAGGCAGAGTTAGATGATTCCGGAGGGTTTGCCGGTCGTCTCATGGGCTCTGTTGCTTCGACCTCCCCAGAGGCCGGAAATTCCGATGAAGCCTGGTCCGCCGTGACACTCTGGTACCAGCGCGGGGTGAAAGCAGCTGGAAATTCACACGTCTCATGTCTTGATGCACAAGCGCCGCAGATTGGCTTGGCCTCGTCGCACTGATTTTATAAGCCTAATAAAAAAAATTGAAAAGATCACCCGGGTGTACCTACTTTGACTCTCCTTGCTTTGCAGGTGTAACAGCCGTTGCGCGACTTGGGATGACGCGCACGGTGTTTTTTTGCCTCTCGTTTGGAAGGGATTCGCGAGGTCATGTCGGCCCTCAGTGATCCACAATGGAGACTTATTCAAGAAGGGTAAACACATGGGAGAGAAAGGACCAGGGGCTCTAGAATCATCAATGACGAGAGGCTGGTTTGAACGGGGAGTTGAAGTGGAAGAAAAGCGACGTTAAAAAGATGGGGACGGCGCCAAGACACAGAATATCCATATTCAACTTTGGACGGAGAAAAGTAAATCAATAACATTCCATGAGAAAATAAAAGTTCTACATCTAAATTCAGACTAAAATACTCCCCCAAAACCTGGCTATGTTTTACTCGCCGACCGAAGGAACCCATCTGACGAATCCACCTGTGATGACAAGTGAAATTCCTCGCCGTGTTTGGACCTGCTGAGCACCCTTCCAGGATACACAACAAGCAGAAAGGTCGCTTGCAGCGCCATGAGAAGACCATCAAAGATATAAAGCAGATACTCTCTCTCCATAATGTACCCATCGTTCCCCTGCACGAATTCCACGACACGAAACACCGACCGGACGAATATCAATATACAGGCCCCGTACAAGGCCCAAAGCATGGATTCCCAGGAATTGACTGAAGAAGCTGGACGTGTGAGTATTTGCAGTTGTGAGATCTGACGTTTGACGCGATAGTGAAATGATGCGGCGACGTAGACAAAGAATCCGAAGAAGAGGAGTTGGACGCCCAGTCCTGCGATGACAATATTCTCTCCGGTCTGCATAGCAGTCGCTGACCCGGCGGCCATGTATCCCCCACCTGTGCCCAAAAAAACCCCCTATCAGCGATATTATAGAATAGTAGGTGTCAAGGAGAGAGCATACCCCCACACTGAAGAAGGAACGAGAGGACATCCCCCGTGACGAACACCTTGGTCAGGTACTTCACCGGAAATATCGACGCTTTCTCTCCATGGAGCCGCACAATCAGTCTTCCCAGTGTCATATATATGGATGCAGCGAACAGCGGTGGCGCAACGAGGATAAGCATCGTCTGGACGATATAGGGACCGAGGGCGAGGGGATCGTGGTGTGAGAAGATTCTAGCAATGTAGCCGGCTGCTTCGACTGTTAAATAGTTAGCATTCGCAGCCTTTCGGTAGAACGTGTGAGTGGGACATACAAAGAAGGCCAATGAGGAATGGAATGAAGAAAAGTGTTCGGTAGCGATGTAAGAGGATGCCATGAAGAACTGCGAGGGTGATAAAAACAGCAGTCGAAACAGCGGCCGCGGGGATGGAAGGCGTGTAGCGGTAGAGGACAAAGGCGATTCCCTGCGAAGTATCCATGTTGAGTCTGAGTTGAAGGTGAAGGAAAAAAGAAGAGGTGGTCCGCTTATGATATACTTGAATTTCCACTGTCTGATCACCAGCACCTTAAAACCTAGTGTTGGAAAATAGGGTAAACGTACGATGATTCGAATGTACGAATGTACGAATATACGAATGTACGAATGTACGAATATACGATTTCACATTCTCATTGGATCGAATCATTGTGGACAATCCATTGAATCCACTTCGCTGGACT
Source organism: Aspergillus conjunctus (assembly GCA_027569095.1). Lineage (NCBI taxonomy): Eukaryota > Fungi > Ascomycota > Eurotiomycetes > Eurotiales > Aspergillaceae > Aspergillus > Aspergillus conjunctus. The sequence continues at coordinate 52,058 of JAPDEL010000077.1, read as the reverse complement.
GTGCCAAGATGAGGCCCACATCTTTTTCCGTCCATCCCATTCGCAAGGTTGCCGACAGGCACTGGTATAATCATCACCATATGATAAGCACCGATATAAAAGATATTTATAGTACAACGATAGGGTGCCTATAATCAGACAAACGTCCTTAACCCGGAAAGAAGGCATAAATCCCAATCTCAAGACTCTCGCGAGGCCCCCGATCCTCATGATCAGGATCCACAAACGCAGTGTGTGCAAGAGTGCACCCTCCTTGCTCGATCTCTCTACTATCGAACTGCTTGAAAATCACCGGCTCCTTCGGTGTCTGATCACCCAGATAATACCACCTATGCTGCTCACTATACTGCACCTTCGCCATCTCAACCAACCCATCTGGAAAGACGAACCTGTTGGGGATGAAATCCGTCCCGGGGTTCATGCTAGTCCAATCGCAGATCGCCAACGGGTCCTTCTGGATTGTTCGGAGAGGACGCCACACGTTAAGAGCCACGATACGCCCTTGTGACAACTGTTCCAACTCTACAGGGTCATTGATGACCTTCCGTAAATTTTGCATTGCGCCGAGAACTGTGAAATCCGAGTGGACTATATGGACCGGTGCCCGTTCCCCTGAAGCGAAGCAGCGAATGCGATGGGCGTAGGCAATCGTTTTCCTTGCACCTGTACTACTGACCTCTGAGTCATATATCAACCTTGGTTTTGACTGGGAGAGATACATACACTTTGCGCACCAGTTCCTCGGTCTTCGAAATAATAACCTTCATTGTTCTCGCATCATTTGACCACCCGTGAGTTTCCGGAATGTCGTGGCACATGTACTGGAACCCGTTTCTTTCCAGGGTGTATCTCGATTCTTCGCCGCGAATGTCTCGAATCCAGACCTGGCGCTTTTCGTCATGTTTGGCGAGCTCCAGGAACTTATCTTCCGCATTGGGTCTTCGAAAGTCGACAATCTCCCTTCCAGATTTTGGTTTTTGCCAGTATAACAGGTGAGTTCTGACATCCTTTTTAACAAACATCTGATCTCGTACTTTGGAGGTGGGAAATCTAAGAATTGTGGATAAACATGTCTACGAAAGGGAATGCCGGTGATTATATGCATGTTGGTGCCTAGTGCAGAATACGAGGATCCACCATCCTAGCTTAATTTATGATAGGCTGCAGTAGATTAATTTAGTGCTGCCTCGTCTTGTGTAGGTGTACATAGCTATTAGCGATTAGATGGACTTTCACTCCGCAGGAATATTGTTAGACTCGAAACGAGCCCTTGAGGCTAAAATTTACCGGACCAGAAGCCGGCGATCCATTCTATACAATATCGAAAGCTTAACTGCAATAAACTCGTGGATCCATTCTGCAGCTCCACATAACCACTGTTAGGCCTTCCCAGAGTATATTATATCCTATCAAGTTTTGTTGTACATGTTTCTATCCCTGGTTCGAGGACGAGAGGATGTGTGTAGTCACAAGCACAAATTCCAGTTGCGAAAGATGTACATTGTAGTAATTCTTCCATCATTCTGGAAGTCATATTTAAGGGGCATGACACACCATTTGAGTTCCTGAATTGCCATCAAATGACTCAGTCACCATGTAGAGATGGCCAATTCGCCTCTGTCGAGCATAAAGGGATGCCATTCACTGCCAGGCCTCCTCTACTTCTTCCCTTCTTCCAACTCCACATTCCCTAAGCCATCTATGGAACTTCAACTCTTTGCTCATTCAAAGCTCAACACCGTCTCGCATCAATAGTACAACTCGCTTTCACTACTTACCTGCCGGGATATTCCATCTCTTTCCAACTCGATCCTACACACGTCGAGTACATCTTTCATTGAGTCATCTCTCTACTAAAACCTATTCTCTCGCTCCATCCATTCTCATCTCACCGAGACTCAATACCGATTCACCTTTCTCCATCTCGACCACCGCATCCATCTTAACATTCACAACCATCTTCTCATCAATATTCTACCATATTCACTCATCAAGATGCGTTTCAACCTCGAGAAACACGACACCTTCTGCTCTGCCCTTAAGTGGCTCTGCACTACCGTCAAATGGCATCTCACCCTCCTCCATCTCAGCCGCTCCTCCGGAAAACAACACAGAAAGGCCACTCGAACCATGATCAAGAAATTGGTAGAGATGGACCCCGAGGCCAAGAAGCCCGAGCTGGGCATTCCCCCTCTCTTCTCCATGAACGAAGGAGAGCTGCTAGACATGGAGGATGTCATCGACATGCTTAGCTTGAAAGACGCCCGTCCTTTGGATGCGCCAACAGGAATCAAGTCAGAGTTATCTGCCCAGATCCGTAAGTCGGTCCTCACAGTTATCAACATTTTTTCTATTACATCCAACGTTTTTAACGAACAACCTCAGAGAAAAATCTGAGCAGGTTCGGACACCACCAGAGACCTCTAATGGAATCGGTTGGAAAATACATCTGCGAGCGACTCCGCGCCATCATCGACCCCTGTCTCGACCTACAGCAGAAGGAGCTCGCGTATACGGCGTCTCCTGTCAAACTTGAACTCTGCAAGGGTCCTCGAAAGGGCCAAGCGGTGCCGTTCTACTCTGAGGAGCGCTACCTTATCGCAGAGGCCGAGTATACGATCCGGGCTCGCAACGCCAGAGACGACACGCGTGACTATCTCGTCATCCACGTCGAAAAGGAAATGCAGGAACTTGAGGGCTGCGAGATCTCACTTCTTGCGTACATGGGTGAGCCTCTATCTCGGTTAATTAAAACTACAGAACACTAAAGGTTGTTCTAGGCTTGGTCCACCGGAACCGCAAGGAACGAGGCGAAAAGAACTGTGTGGTCTACGGAATGGCCACGGACAGTTTCCAGTTCATCTTTTGGAAAATCGACAATAATTCGCAGGTATATTGTTCCCTTTTATGTACTTGGCTCTGTAGGATCCCGTCTAATGTCTGCTTTTTACAGGTGACATTTAGCCAAACGATCACCATTAACCACGTCTTCTCGTCGATGAACGATCGTGACACGGTTGTCTCCTACCTGCAGCATATACTTACCGAAGTGGAATATGACTGTGTGTGATTGATTTCGATGGGTTGTCTTTTTTTTGTAGTCTCGACTTTTGTATTGGGCAACTCATCTCGGATACGGTGTTTGAGTGATGTCGGAGGCTGCTATTTTGTAGTCCCGTTTTGGTGTACTGAGCAGCTCTTCGAGATTTTTTTGGGACGATTTATGAGACATGAGACATGAGACATATCGTCATTCACAATGAAAGCGCCCTCCAGTCTACGGGGCAATTTTGGCGTCTGAATTAGCATCCAGTCGTGAGGGGCATGCCCTAGTTTCCAGTATGCGTAAATCCGTAGCAGCGCAGCCAAACTTCCTAATCAAGTACAAGATTTACCCATCGATATGGCCCCCTAAATTATGCTTGAGAAGCTCGTGCAGAGAGCATCCTTTCCTTGGTGTGATATTCCAAGGTCGTCGAGAGCATAACCCGTGTCTACGGTTCATAGTGACTAATTATCTCACGTGCCTGCATAAAAACCGACTTTGTCTCTACGCATTCGCCAGTCTCCCACCGACGTTTTTCAACTCTCGCCGCTTATTCTCGCCATGGTTTCAATATGGGCTTCTTCGCTCATCTAGCCGTACTAAAATAATGTAGATTATCGACTATCATGTGCTTGTTTCGACCGAACCAGTCAATCCATTATTTCCCAAGATGGAGCATGCCCCAACTGCTGCAACAGGTCAGGAGCCATTCCAGAGAAGGACCAAGACCGGCTGTTTGACGTGCAAGTAATTGATCCCCATAAACCCACCATCCAAGCCTCAACTAATCTTCTACAGAAGTAGGCCCAAAATAGTCCAACGCGGGTAGCCCTACTAACGTACCTTAGAAAGACGTGTCAAATGTGATGAGGCCAAACCTAGCTGCTTGAAATGCACGTCCACTGGCCGCAAATGCGACGGGTATAAGGCCATAAGCCCACCTCGCAGGGATGTCCGAATCCGACAACCAGCTATTCTTCCCCAGATTTTCCAACACTCGTGGAGCGCGCAAGAGGTTCGGTCGTTCCAGTTCTTTTACGAAAGAACCGTGCCCTCGTTAGCGGGCTACTGTGGGTCAGAATTCTGGAGCGGATTCGTATTGCAAGCTAGCCAGCATGAAAAGTCCATCTGGTATTCCTTGATCGCTTTGGGGTCATTGCATGAACATTTCGAGAACAATCAACAGACTCCTGGGCTCCGGCTGTCCCGCCGGGGAGACGACAGGTTCGCAGTGAGACAGTATGTAGCGGCCATTACCGCGCTGCGGGGATCAATGCATGCACAGCCTTTGCTAGGCTTGGGGGATTCCACCCCGCGGAGTTCAACATTGACGGTGGATGTTTGTTTGATATCGTGCATTTTATTTACTCTCATCGAGGTATCAGCCCCGTATTCAGCCCCTATTAGGTTCTTTCCTTGACTCCAAGCTAGATCATGTCCAGCCGCTATGTATCTGCGATCAGCCATGTCAGAACCGGAATCAAGATCTTAGAAGACGTCTATCGTCATCCCAGTTCCGCTACATACCATCATCCCTTTTTATCGCCGTCTACCGTTACGAGCCTGGAGATGGGTGTTTGTCGAAAGTTTCTCTTCCGACTTCAAAGCCAAGCCTACACCCTGGTATGACGCGCATTCCCATTCCACATCTCAATAACTACTGACCTGGGTCCAAATTCGTTAGACTCGGGAGCAAGCAGACAAGTTTTCTCCGCTACAAATCCAAAACGAAGAAACCTGCTATAATACAATCCCAGCCACTTTTACATCCATCGCCGAGGCCTACGACTATCTTGAGCACCATATACGCGAATTTCACTGCAGACATGGCGAAATCGTAGAGAGCACCATAGCTCCCATGGAAACTGAACTACATGCCAACTTATACCAACGATACGAAAGCCTGTTAAGTCAGTGGTCCGAGGCACTGCTTCGATTCGAACAACTGCGTGGCTCTCTCCTAACATACAAAGAGCGTATCGGCCTCAACGTTCTCCGCATCCATCAATACCAGTACTTCATATTATCCGACTCGTACAGTGGGCAGCAGGAGGCTGAAGTCCACGCGTGGGACAAGTACAATCCGATCTTTGAACAAATTGTCTCCTTAGCCGCCTCAGTGGTGGACATGACGGACGACACTGCCTCTATCCAGTCCCCGGTCAACCCATCCTTTTCCCTCGACATGGGAATCATCCCAATATTGTATAACACGGCTACCCTATGTCGAGATCCAGCCATCCGGCGGCGAGCCGTGAGCATCCTCCACCACGCGTCTCGTCAGGAGGGGTTACTGAATAGCCACATCTGCGCGGTCATGGCGGAGAGAGTCATTGCTTTGGAAGAATCTGCTGCTCTGGCTGGTAGCTTGGAGAGCGAGCAGATCCTTGCGTCTGTCAGGTCTTTGGCACTGGATCAGCAACAGCAATCCCGCCCGCAAAATCACATCAAAAGGGCCGCGGATGTTCCTGACACCGCGCGACTGGCACTGGCGTATCCGGTTTTCGACACCGTCAGGAAAAAGGCGTACTTCATTGCGAATACCGAGGGGGTGGATAGGAAGTTTGATTTCCCGGCTATGACTACCATTCTAGATATGGATCAGTAATGGTTACACCATTTGCTAGCAGTTGGATCCGCCTTGAATCATCCACAACACTCCACCTGCTGAATTTATACACATACCATGTCAATCACGAGTGCCAAGTAGTTTCCAATCTCGTCCCGACACCTTTACTGAGCCACCATAGCATAATTACAGCTGCCAAACCGATATCCAATCAGATCTGCCAGTCAGCGGCATACATGTCCATCCACAATAATCTCCGACCAGCGGTTACAGCTTCATAGATCGATGCCCCGACGCCATCCCCGGCAATTCCTCACCCCACGCAATGCGACAATCCCACCGGAGAGTCTCCTCACGCACACCCACCTCGGTCTTCCCCCGTCGATAGACAATATCCCTCCACACCGTATCCCCAACCCCTCCCTCCCCCTCCAGCACCCACCGCCTCGTAATCTCCCGCGTCACCCCATCCCCATCCCTCTGCGCATCCAGCGCCAGCAACACCCCACACAGAATCCAAGCCAGCGTAAACATCGCCCGTCTCCCATCCGCCAACACCATCGCCGGGTTCCCCTCCCCTCCAATCCTCCTCTTAAACGTCTGCCACGCCCCCTTCAAAACCCCTCCTACCTCCTCCTCCTTTACCAACCCCAACACCCTCTCCATCCACCTCGCAAACACCGCCAAATTCCGCCCCTTGGCAAGGAACCGCACAAATTCACTCGCCAGCACATTCGTCGTCCCCTCCCAGATCGAATTCACCAGCGTATTGCGCAACACCCGCGAGACATTAAACTCCGGCTCGTCCGCCTCATCCATATACCCGACCCCGCCCATCGCCTCCTGACACTCCTGGATCCCAACCACAGCCATCTTACTGACGACCGCCTTGGCCAGCGCCGTCAACGACCGAAACACCACCGTCGCTTCGAGCCCCGGCTCAGGGAGGTGCTCATGCCCTGCTGACCCCCGCCCTTGACCATTGCTGGAACTAGCAGCACCAGTGTCAGGAGTATTCTCCACAACCCCAAACACCGCAATCGTAAACCAAGCCACCTCCATCGCGCCCCGATGCCTCACCTCCATCTCAGCCATCACCCGTAAATGCATGGGAATAAGCCACAGCGGCTCGCCGACCGTCGTGCGGGCGCGCGCGAAGCTCTTCGCGATACTGATGGCCCGGCGCCAACCGCTCAATGAGCCAATGAAGGTGTGCGCGCGGGTGACGTTCAGCAGGGGCGCGATGGTCGACACACCCCGGTCGAGCGGGCCGACTAGGTGCGCGCGCATATTCGTCAACTCTAGTTCCGCGGTGGGGAGTTCCTTTGTGCCGAGTTTGTTTTTGAGGCGGTGGATGCGGACGCCGTTGGTGACTTCGCGGGTGACCCCGGTTTCTTTATCGTGGGTGGTGCGGCGGAGGGGCGCGACGAAGGTGCTGAGCTTTCCCGAGGGGGTTTTGGCGAGCAGGAGGGCGATGTTGGCGTCTGTGGCGGAGGAGAAGAACTTGAAGCCGGAGATGAGGTAGTCGCCTTCGCTGATCCTGTCGGCGGGGGACGAAGAGGAGGGAGGGGGAGGAGGGGAGTAGGTGGCCCATGTCTCGGTGTTTTGGACATCGGAGCCCCCCGCGCGTTCGGTCATCCATTGGCCGGAGGTCCAGGCGTCGCGGCCCCGAGAGAGGAGGTTTCGCAGGATGGCGTGGAAGGGGTGCGAGGCCGGTTTGTCGGCGGCTTGTTGGGTGAGGATGAGGGCTGCACCGTCGGTCATGCTGATGGGGCAGGAGGCGAGGCCGGAGGAGGGAGCAAAGAGGTAGTTTCTAGTCTTTAATTAGTATTGGCTTCTTTGGAATTGGAAGAAGGGGAGGGGGGTTTACACGGCGTATTGGGCAAGTCTGCGCTCGGCTCCGTAGGTCGGTTCATATCCCAGTGCCACCACACTGGCCTTGTCAGTATCATTGAGAAAAGAGAGTGGCGGAGGAGACGAACCCGTGCTTCGCTCCCCATTTACCTAGCTGCTTCCATCCCTCGCTCGTCACAAGCTTGTCGTAGTCGTACCGTTCCCCCCAGACATTATAGCTCTTCACGTAGGGCTGGTTCCGCTCTGCGTCGGCGCTCCACTCGCGGATCCGCTCTGAGATCGCCTCGCCGCCGAGCTGGACAAGCTGCGGTTCAATCTGGTGAAGAGACTCTGAGGGGAGGTACCCTGTGCCAGTTAGGCTCTCTCTCGGACGGGCTCAGTAGGTTGGGGAAAATGCGGGGAAATGACGTACAAGCCAACATGCGACGCAAACTCGGATCAGAGGTGTAGGTATTCTCCAGCGGAACAGGCCGGGTAATATGGCCGCGGTTTGCAGTAGCCGGTTCAGTCTTTGCTGCCATCTTGATCAGTCGGTGAAGGTTGTTGTCGTGGTAGAGGCAAGATTGAATCCAGAGTTCTTTATACGGAGACGGCCGAGGATATCACGAGATAGACCTCGGTAAGTTTGGGGTAATGAGGAGAGGGTGATACGATTACGAGATTCACTCCAAGGGTGGATACCCAGTTCATATAGAAAATACGCCAAATGGAAGGATAGTATTGCTACGAGTATGTGATCAGGTGGGATTAGGTGGGAAGGAGAACCGTTAGATCATTGTGTAGGGTGTCCTATTCATCAGGCTGGTTGACTAGTAGGTGTGTACACCTTCCGTAAATGGAAATATGGACATCATCTCTTGTGCAGGGAGAGAAGGTCACTAAACAATCAAGCATTGCTCGACAGATCCTTCAGAGGAGAATTGAATATGACCGGGAATGGGAGGCCTTACCCTGCACGCCATAGAAATAACGATTGCTGCCTCAGGCTGGCTTATTTGCTGTCCCCAGAAGCGGTTAGACTCGGAGAGTTTCAAAGTTCCTCCGGCTGAGTCATCATACTACACACGCTAACCTAATATGGCAATCAATGTATGGTCCTCAGGATATACAGCGACATCGCATGCAATCCGGCTGATATTCCAGGAAATAGTCAAAAGCCGGTATACAGATAGACGGTAAAGATTCACAGAGGTCCAATCGATTGTATATCTCTCTGACAAGCCCCTCCACCCACCGTATCTCGGACACTTTCCTCAGATGCGTACATGATCTACCCCACTGGATTTCAAAGCAGGTGGATCTTCCCCTCCCCCCACCCCCCGCAATCCAGTATATAAGACAAAGATGCGCTCTTTCGACTCAATTTCCCGACAAGTCTAGAAAAGAAAGGAATCGCTATCAACTCGAGAAGAAAGAAAGCAAAAATGACAGTCCGCGACGTCGTCATCGACCCAGCCCCGGGGACCTCCTACTTCACCCCGGCGCAAAACCCCCCCGCTGGAACAGCAGCGAACCCGCAGACCAAGGGAACTGCGATCCCAAAGCTGTTCCAGCCGTTGACGATTCGCGGGGTGACCTTTCAGAATCGGATTGGCGTGCGTCCCCTCCCTCTCCCTCTCTTCCCCCCTTACTCTCCTGTGTCCAAAGCAAAAGAAAGAAAGAAACCGAAGTGTACTAAATAAAACCAGTTAGCCCCCCTCTGCCAATACTCCGCGCAAGACGGCCACATGACAGACTACCACATCGCGCACCTCGGCGGGATCGCCCAGCGTGGGCCGGGCCTAATGATGATCGAAGCGACTGCCGTGCAAGCCAACGGCCGAATCACCCCGCAGGACGTCGGCCTCTGGAAAGACAGCCAGATCGCCCCCATGGCACGGGTAATCGAGTTCGTGCACAGCCAGAACCAGAAGATCGGGGTGCAGCTCGCCCACGCGGGCCGAAAGGCCAGCTGCGTTGCGCCCTGGGCGATGGGGCCTGGGGCAGTAATCGCGACGGAGAAAGTAGGCGGGTGGCCCGATAACGTGGTCGGGCCGAGCGAGGTGCCCTTTGACGCGAGCCATCCGCAACCGAAAGCGATGTCGCGGGGGGACATTGAGCGGTTCAAGAGCGACTGGGTCGCGGCGGTCAAGAGGGCTATTGCGGCCGGGGCGGACTTTGTGGAGATCCATAATGCGCACGGGTATCTGCTCTCGACGTTCCTGAGTCCGTCGGCGAATACGCGGACGGACGAGTACGGGGGCGGATCCTTTGAGGATCGGATCCGGCTGTCGTTGGAGATTGCGCAGTTGACGCGCGATACGGTGGGCGAGGGAGTGCCTGTGTTTCTGCGGGTGAGTGCCACGGAGTGGTTGGAGGAGACGTCGCCGGAGGAGAACTGGGGGGTGGAGGATACGGTTCGCTTTGCGCAGGCGCTGGCGGCGCAGGGCGCGGTGGATCTGATCGATATCAGCACGGGGGGCGTGAACAGCAAGCAGAGGGTCAAGTCCGGTCCGGCGTTCCAGGCGCCGTTTGCGATTGCGGTCAAGAAGGCTGTGGGTGATAAGTTGCTTGTCGCGACGGTGGGGACGATCACGAACGGGAAGCAGGCGAACCGGCTGCTCGAGGAGGAGGGGCTTGATGTGGCGCTCGTTGGACGCGGGTTCCAGAAGGACCCTGGGTTGGCCTGGACGTGGGCTCAGCATGTCGATGTGGAGATCGCGATGGCGAGCCAGATCCGATGGGGATTCACTCGACGCGGAGGAACGCCGTACATCGATCCGTCGGCGTACAAGCCGTCGATTCTTGAGTAGTCACTTTGATCAGCTATTTCTAGACATGTAATTAGATGAATAGACCGTTAGAACTCTGTCCGGAGTACTTGTAATACGAAGCATTTCGGTGTACCTGCCTTTCCCTAAAAGCCCTAGGATATATATATAGACACAGAACAACACATTGAACCCAGCCATATACTCCTCCCACGCGCTCCAATACCCCCATAGTGCCATCCCGGTTCCACACCCCCTTCCTGACGAATTCAAATTTATCAAGGGCTTTTCGTGGTTTGAGGCTATCCCAGGTCCGATCGCCGAGGTTGAAGGATTGGAGGTTGATGACGTCATTCGAGTGCTTTATGTTCATTTCAGTAGAAGAATGTTACCGATGCATCATTCTAGTCTATTTCTAGATCAATCTATATCTATCCCCTCTAATCTCTAGCTCTAGTCCTTCTAATCAATTCAACGACTTCCCCCCAAGTAACACAGTAAAAAAAAAAAAAAATAGACAGAGAAAGAAAGATATTTACCCAACGTTACAGTACAGAAAGAAAAATCACGCTAGGCCCAGAAAAAAACAGATCAGAGTTTGCTCCGAGGAGAAATGTTCTTCAATACATTCTCGTTCCACGGGTAAGGGTCAAACACCAGGTCGTTGACCGGGTTCTCCTGGCTGGCCCGGCGGAACAGATCCGGGTAGACGTTGCCGTCGTACCGACCGAGACTGCTGTCGAGAGCCCAGTCGGGAATCTTCCAGGCATCGACGAGGCGGACGGCGTGGGGACGGATGTCATCTAGGAGCTTCATGACGGCGTTGGACTGGGTGAGGCCGATCTGGCGCACGGTGACGGCGCCGGAGGAGAAGAACTCGGCGGACTCGCGCTCGAGCGTGTTTAGGGAGTAGAGGCGGAAGAGCTTTACCAGGAGACCGGAAGTCTCGGAGTCTAGCTGGGAGGTGACCTGGGGAGAGGTAACAGCCTCGTAAAAGTTCTTGACGACCATGTACTGGGAGTGAGCCGTTGAGAGACGCCAGAAGTTGACCAGCAGGCTGTTCCATGAGCGCTTCTCGACGTCACGGTACTTGAGAGACTCGAATGTGAGGTGGGCAGTGCGCCAGGCGAAGGCGTCGACAATGTCACAGTCTTTGCTAAGAATGTCAAAGGAGGCTCCCTTGTCACGACGGGCAAGGTAGGCCTGGAGAATGCGGGAGGTGTCGTTCTGGGTACCCTTGCCGGCCAACACGGCACGGGCAGATTTGAGGAGCTACACCGCGTTAATTGAGGTACATGTGTGAATAAAGGAATGTTTTGACTTACGTATCTTGCGACCTGCTGGGTCAGCATGTAGTTGTCACCTTCCCAAGTAAGGGTGGGCAGGTAGTCCGAGTACCAGGGTCCGATACCGCTGTAGCTGCTGTATCCGTGACCACCACACGCACGACGACACACCTCAAGACCTTCTCCAGCAGTGGTACTGGCCAGTGCCTTCAAACCGCAAGAGGTGGCGTGGAGGTCGGCCAGCAGGTCGGAACCGGCACGCAACTGTTCGGGGCCGGCACCGCGCTCGTCCTGGCTGGCGTCGGCCGCGGCCTTCATGCGGTTCTGGTTCTCCTGGTAGAGTTGCATCATGCCACGACCCGTGAAGTGCAGAGCGTACATGGACGCGAGGAGGGGCAGGAGACGGATCTGCACCATCTTGTAGTTCAGGACCTGGTTCTCACCCACGTCTCCGGTGGCATCACGATCCTGGAATTGTCTTCGGACAGCACAGTATCGGGTAGCAATGGTGACACCGCGAGCCAGGACACCACCCGCCTGCAGGACAATGTTGGAACGGACCCAAGTCATGGTGCCGTAGAGGAGCGAGGGTGAAGCCGGTCGTAGGTATTTTCCGGTCCCTTCGTCAACCCGGGCAAATCGGGCAAGCATGTTGACGTGGGGGATTTTGACCTTGTTGAACAGGAGGAAACCGTTGTCCATGGTGCTGAACAGGGTTAATACTGGTTACTAAGGTGGGAGATCCAATCACTCACTTGTAACCAAACTTGGGGCCGATATCGCCAACGTATATGTTCTCCAGAGGCTGGTGGCTCTCCATATCACGGATCTGGACGACGAAGGGGTGAGGGCCGTAGTTCTTGCCAGCAATGAACAACTGCGCCATAACCACCGCATGGTTGGCAGTACGTCCCAGAGAACCAATCCACCACTTGGAGGCAGTCAGGGTCGGGGAGTTGATGACGAATGTCTTGTCTGTGGGATCCCAGGTCGCGGTTGTCTCCAGTCCACGCACGTTGGAGCCGTGGCCCAATTCCGTCTGCGCATAGCATCCGATGATCTGGTAGTTGAGGGCCCGTTCGAAGAAAAGCTTGTGTTGTTCCGGAGTTCCTTGTTCCCGCAAAGTCACCTGCCATGGGGTTAGCTTAGTAACAAGACCCGCGTGGGGGGGGGAAATGGAGCCTACCAGAAACATAGAAGCGTGAAGACCGTAGGGATTCGGCTCTCCAATGAGGCCGTCGGCCATGTGAACGTCCTCGTCAGTCCAGTTGTGCTGCTTCTTCAGCTGCTGGAGGCGCTTGCCGCGAGACAACGCCACCTGGATTTTATCTGTTCGGCCCATGGTGTGATTCTGGGACTTGTTGAAGACCTTCTCGGATGTAAGGACGGAGAGGATCTGCTCCTGTCGGGCAAGAGTCTCCTTGGTATGGAGGACCTCACCCAGCTTGTCGACGTTGACATTGGACTGAGCGCGCTCCTGCTCGAGTAATTGTACACCCTGGGGGTTGGAAGGCTGCAGGGCCTGGACCCAGGCGGGGGGAGGATTAGGCATTGTGACGGGTGGGTATGGGGTAATGTGGAGGGGGGAAAGAGAAGTCGGTTGGGAGAAGAGAAAAAAGTCATCAAGGGAGAGGAGCGGGAGGGAGGAATAAATAATAAGAATGCGACGAGAGGTGAGAGGGTGAGCGTCCAGAAAGAATAATTATTGCTGGTGACGCCGACAACACTGTTGGCCCGAGGGCGAGTCCCAATGGGGAAATTGCCTCGGCTGAACGATGTTGGCAGCCTTGATGCCTGAAGTCTCAGCCAGGCGCGAGTGCAAGAATTTTGCTGGCCGTAGTTGGGGGGGGGGGGGGGAGCGATTATTCCTCCTCTGGGGCCCCTCGGGGAAACTATGAGAGGCATCGGAAAGAACGGTGCCGAGTCGCCTTTCGTTGCACAAGACTATGGATTTAGGGTGGCCAGGGTTGTGTTAGCCCTTGGGCCGAAGCCGGCAAATCGACCAGGTTCAGCACCAGGATCCGAGATCGGACGGAAAGCCGTGAATTATCTGATAACGATCAGTGCTGATCTCCCTGATCATTCCATTTTTCCGTCGATTTCTCTGTCCCTTTTAAGCGTGTCAAAAGCATCAATTGTCGAGTTCACATCACTGGGCAAATATGTATTGTATAAAGACGGTATCGCCCCCGTCATGATGGAGCAAATGTATGAGCGGAGCCACGGAGGCGCTGTCTCGTACCTGAAAGAGGCAATGCCCCGGCTCTCCCAAAATGAGCTTTCCGCCAGCAACTACCGGAGCCCCTCGACACGCCTGAAATCCGCTTTCCAGGGACTGCACCCTCAGTGGGAAACATGATTCCAATGGCTGTTATTATGAGAAGTAGCCAGAATTAAGATTCCTTACACGTGCTCGAAGCAATTCACATGGGATGGGTCTATTTCCTCCCCTTTTAGCCCCGGTGCCACTCTTCCTTCAGTGACTCTGCGGAATCTTGAAAAATCCACAATCACATGTAAGAGACAACCGCCAGGACCCGCCCATCACAATGGTTCGTCCAAGCTCACCACAACATCATCATCGTCACCAGCTTCATCTCACATGATCGATCTCGTGGGCTCCCCTGCGACGAAAACGGAACCCTACTGTTTACTTGCCATTGTCAATGTTACTTCCCAGATCTTGACAGCCCCCGTTACTTCTACCCTATTCCACCCTTAAGCGCTGTGCCCTACCCTGAATTAAAGCTCAGGATCAACTCCGGAGTATGTGATTGCTATTTCGCACCCCAAGGCTTTTGGATCCGATGAAGCTTGTCAATCGTTCACCGAGCACACCCTCTCTTTTTACTTAAATCACATAGATCAGGAATGAGCGTACTCAAGCCCGTGACGGCATATATCCGAAATCGGCCTCGATTACTCTCATGAGAGCATCTTTAAACTAATCAATCCCGATGCGATGCGCACCCGAAACCATCAGGCCTGGGTCTTGTTGCTCGCATCGCAGAACATTTCAAATCATGCGCCCTGATGGGGTGGAAGCGACCACAATCTCAACCGCTGGTTTCCCCAAATGCCCACTAAACAAGCTTCTTCCCCAGATATCCCGCAACTAGGCTTGCCCTCCTGCGATGGTCAATCTCGGGATGGCTCAAGTTGTATAGAAGGAATATCGGGATAACGCGGGACCACGGGATGTCCCGGGGGCTGGGTTGGATCACCTGGAGAACTCCCAGCATCACGGAACATTGAGACAGGGATGAAGATCAACCAGCCTAGGAATCCCTCCGTTCGTTGGACTGCCCGTGTTTCTTGGGCGAAAACTGTGTTCGATTCGCCATTGCTGATTTTATATAGCAATTTCGGGAAATAGCCTAACATTTCACCGGGTTGATCTGCAGTGCGATGACCTTGACATGTGATTGTTACCAGATGAACCACACTCGTGGATATCCATGGAGGTTAAGAATAGAGAGGACATTGGGTAGGAGAAAAATAACCCTTCGCATCTGCCAATGAGTCGGATGGAAACGACACCAAGGGTCACAACGGGTCCCACCCAATTTCTAATTGCATTTGACAGCAGCCTCAAGCAGCCTTAATGGATTATTATTCCTCATCTAGCCGACCCACGCCTGACTTTCTCTAGCCCTGGATGGTTTCCTCCCGTCCCGTCTCTTCGACGAATCCGGGTATCCTGGCGTCTTGTTTCCCTTCCTAACCTGGACGTCTCACACAGAAGAATGGGAGGACTTTCTCAGCTTTCCAACATCATGCGGATACCCCCACCAAATCCAGTCCCCGAGTGGTGGTTGAAACGACATCACCAAGGCGGATATCCCGTGCTGCACCTGGCACCTCACCCCCGGTTCCAACTAAAGATTTTATGCTCCTGAACGTGCGCTGCATGTGTGCCAGCCTCTTATGGCACGCAGAAGAACACAAATAGCAATATGATACCGATTGACACTTTCCAACTCATAGACTTACCTCGGCCCCCCTTTACTCCCGGGAGACCATGCCACTCATCTAACATACATAATGGGCGTCACCAGACGAACAGGGTCCGCGGGGAACTAGATACCAATATAGACAGACATTCACTAACCATTTCCGAATCCCCGTCAAGATCCCGCTAGGGCTTTTAGGAAAACAAAATAATTACCACGAATACGAGCATTGTGTGGAGACACAAGAAGCAGGAAACCTGTCGTCTATTCTCACAACCTGGTATTTCTGCGGCTTGCAATGTTTTTTTATATGAGGGAGAATTTCCTTCTTAAATCTCGACTGAAGCATCCAGCCCTGCCTACTACTCTTATGTGATCAGGGACAAAAGTGGGGTTCAGAGTTGTGGGTTTAAAGGTATTTACAATATCTAACTCAGATCTCCCCTGCATCCTATATCCCCGAAACAAGAGCTCAGATCTTGAAGGCATATGAGAGATAAATAAAGGTGGTAGAACGATTCGCCATATCTTCGAGAAGCATACGGCAAAGTAGCCATGCAGCGGTCTCAGAACATAGCACTCGCGTCAAAAGAATATCAACACGTCTATATCCATACCTGCCACTCAAAAAAGATAAAATATATACATGTATATACTAACAAATAACCTCCTCAGTCCTCTCCCCCTCCCCTCAACTTAAATCATGCGTTCCCGTGCAGAAACTGAAACCGTAGCCGGCAACTCAAGAACCATCCTGCTGTCCGACTTGCCATAGATCTTATACACCGGCTGTCCCCGATGGGAGGGCTTTATTCGAGTTACAGGAGCGGCGCTCTGAAGCCCGCGGTCCTCCCGGTCCACTACCGGTGGATACGGACTCGCGTCCGCATCTGCCAGGATATCGACATCCTGCTGTGTCCGCCTGCGACGTCGTAGGATGAGCCAGATCGCAAGGATGATAAGCGCGAGCCCCGTCACTCCACCCACAACACCTCCTGCGATGGCCCCGGTATTGGACCGGGGCCTCTGGGGCGCGGGATCCGGTAAAGGTGTGGTTCCTTCTAACAGTGTAGTCGGGGACGCAGATGTTATTGTTTCTGATGTACTCGTCGATGTTACTAAAGAAAAACCCCGCCCACATTAGAACCAGAACACGCATACGGAGTCCACCGCACACCGTCACCGTCACCGTCACGGATATCATGAAGGAAGCAACGCACCCGTCCCCGTCGTCGTCGTCGTCGTCGTCCCGGCAGCAACAATCGACAACACAACCTGACCATCGTCGAATTTATAATCTGGATCCGCGCACCCTACATATCCCGTCTCCTGGTCTCGCATGAATGCAGGCGACCCCCGATCACAGCAGAAGAAGTCCCGCGCGTAATACAGGTCCCAGGTGCCGTTCGCGCACCGCTTCACGTCCTGGTCTGTCTGTGACTTCCAGCATTTCGTGGTCTGTTGGTTGGGCGGGCAGTAGGTCCCCATGGGACAGCAGGCGTGGAATCCACCCCAGGTCGAGCCACAGTCTATCTCGTAGTCCGGTTGGCAGGAGTCGTTCCGACGGAGCGCGTATCCGTGTGACATTGTGACGCTCTACCGCAGGGGCTGGGCTGTAAGAGAGCTTGACGCAAGAGAGGGGGAGTGAGGTGTAGATGTAGATGTAGATAGATGGGCCTCGAGGTCTATTTTGGGCTGTTCTTATGCGGGGGGCATTTGACCCTGTACGGGCGTTTGTTAGTCTCATAGCCTAAGGGGGGCTACGCGCGGGGTAAGTCAAGTCAAGTCGAGTCCGAGCTAGGCGGCATAGATTAGACAGCTGTCCGTCAAAAATGAAGGGGAATTTGGCCCCTGCTTCTTAGTTATGTTCGATTTAAGCGCTGCGATTGCCCGCAGCAGACTACAGTAGCTCGGCGACTAAGGATTCAAGACCCTGGCGCTAAGGAGTCGAAGGTGTCCTGACACACACCATGAATGAAACAAAAGGGTCGGTCTTTACTATCATCGAGGGCTGAGGGGTTCGAGAAAGTATCAGAAACAGAAGTGTATTATGCGAATCAAAATTGTACATAAGGTTTGAGCAACCTCACAAGTCAGTGACGTCTGTCAGCCTCTTCAATCCCCGCCAACGGGTCCAAGTCCAATCAAGCCATCAGAGCAGGGTTCTGCGTCCCGGCGGCAGAGTCACGGAACGGGGATCCTGGCTTAATATCGTCATCCTCATATAAACGAGCAGTATAACGCCAGAAATCTAATATCGCTCTATCATGGCACAAGAGATCTTTGACTACACCACACCATTTAACCGAAAGACCGCCGTCCAAACATGCCATCACAGTCAGTTATTAGAACATGGAGGATCGCCAAGCAGGCCTTGGCCAAGACCACTGGCATGCGGGACGGCCAGAAACCGACTATGAGTGATGGTTGAGCCTTTCCAGGGCAAGGTTGCTTCTACTCTATGATCCAGATAGTAGCGAGATCGCCAGCAACAAAGCTGTCGGGCAAAGCCAGCGAAAGTGAAACCCGGAAGGCTCTCCCATCCATATTCCCATGTCGTCGTTTTTCTCTGCCGCCAACAATTTCAAGATACCCCCCCCCCTTCCGGTGGGGTAGCAAGAAGATTCATATCTGCCATGTCATGATATATATGCACCAAAAAATGTATCCAATACCCATCTAGAACAAAAATCAAAAAAATAAATAAATAAATAATAAGAGAATATTAAACTTTCCCCCTCGCTGCGACAAACGCCCGAAACTCCGCGGTCGCATTCGCAATCGCCCCATCCAGAACCTCATCGTGCAACGACTCCCACCACTTCTGATGCACGCACTTCAGCCCATTGTCGTAGTCCGCCCTCGAGGCCCCCTTCTGGCTCCAACCGGGGCCGATATCCCGCCACGGCATCGCCCCATCGACGCGATGGGCCAGGTTGAGCAGGTTCTGCTCCGGATACGCCGGGTTGAACCGGTCCGGCGTCTGCAGGATGGACAGGTAATACCGGAACATCTCCTCCGAGGGCGACAGGACGAAGAACCCGGCGTTCATGTAGTTATTCGGCACGTAGAAGTCCCATTCCGAGCCTGGGTCGGGGTGGAGGTTGGCCTCGACCCAGAGGTCGTGGATGCCGGCGATGAGATAGGTTTTTGGGACGGGGGCGTCGGCGGCGGCGGCGGTGGTGGTGGTATTATCCTTATCATTCTGGTTCTGGTCTGTTGGGGGGGAAGGGATAGGGAGTGTGGGTTGGATTTTGGTTGACTGGTCGGAGAAGATGCTGTCGATGGGGTGGAAGAGGACGGTGTCTGCGTCGATGAAGGCGATTTTGTCGTATTCGGTCTGTTTCCAGATGTTGAGTTTGGCGAGGACGTCGCTCCAGCGCTCCCATTTGGGGTGCACCCATTCGCTGGTGATGCGGTCGACGGGGACGACGATCGCGCCGTCTTCTATGAGCAGGTCTCGCTGTTTCTGGGGCACGTTCTCGGTGACCATGACGAGGAACGGGGTGGTTCCTGCGCCCTTGGTGTCGGGGCTGTGGAGGAGTTGGTAGGTGAGGATGCGGGCTGCGGTGAAGTAGGGAGTTGAGAGGTCGGTTTCGTCGTTGTCTTCACCCGTGAGGATGGTCGCAAAGGCGTATTTCGAGGTTTGCGGTGCGGGTTGTGTGCTGTCGTCTAATGTGCTCGACGACTCTGGCGTTGTTGGGATTGAGTGCGGCGTGGTAAACCATAGAGATGATGTGGAAATGTACATGCCGGAGAGAATCAGAAGGGCGCAGGCAGAAACCAAAAGCACCTTGATCAGCCGTGGGGACGGACTGCATCCCCACGGAGCTGACATGGTCAGCTGCAAAAGTCGTTCAGATTCGCCTTCAGGACGATTCTCTTAAAGCGGCAGGAATGGCTTGGGGTGATCACAAAGAAATACAATCCAGCTGGGGACGACGATGATGGTGCAAAGGTCAACAGAAATCTCAACCTTCGCCAGACACACGAGCAGCGCAGCAGCTTTGCACGCCGTCCGCCTTTTGAACCCACCCTGGGCATCAACTGGGGCTGAAACAGGTAATTCTTACTGTCGAGCCCAGCGGATTGATTGGTTCGCGCCAGGGACTGCCGCTAGAGCTGATGTTGTTGGAAGAAACTCGGCGCCTGTTTGGCCAGTTGCATGTACGAGTTGCCCCGCTCAGCTTACCAGAAACATGGAATTCTTAATATTAGAATCAGAGCTCCAAATCCGAGACCCACAATGACGAGAAGGCTTTCAGGGATCCGCCAAAGCCATCAATCAACGGGCAAGGGTTCGCGGGTGCGTGGAGTTTAAGCTTCACCAAGTAAACCAAATTCGCATTCTCTAAACAAAGTAGTGAAACATGACTTGCACAAGCCAGCTCATTGTTCACAACTGTCTTACCTATATCCATTCAAGGTAACTAAGAATTGTAGTACGGGTTCTTCACCTGGTCACTGGTCTCGTCCCGGCAGCACTGCAGCGAAGAGCCAGCAGCTCTTGAGCTGTTGATGTTTGAAATCAAACTATCCTACTCGGTTTTAATTGGTATATTTATAGCTCTGTGCAATTCGATTTAGTCGATACGGAATACTTCCACCGTCTGGATATAGAGATGGCGTCAAGATGGCGGCGCCTCGCCCTAAACCACTGACCAACCGCAGCCAATTCACCCGCCAGCCCTCATTTCTTGTCACTAGATTAGATTTGGCATTCTCTACGGCGGAGTCAAGTGCTAGCCCATTATATAATTATGTTCGCATTTTCTAGATCCACGGGATATAGAGGCTTGTCTAGGCTTTCCTCGCATGAAAATGGGGGCCGGTGTTGAAAAGGACTAATAACCATTATGCTTTCACCCACATCTACCTCTAAGATGGGTAAAATAGATGTATGATCTACAGGGTGCCGTGTGACTAATTATTATGTCGAGATAGTCAAGATAAACGAAGCAGCCTGTAGTAGCATGCTAATGAAGATAAAGCCCCTCTCCTTCGTTTTCGCCCTATGGGCTTGTTCCAACTCTGTCCTGTCCTTCTTCAGGCAGCGCTAGCGATGAGTCGCAGTGAAAACCTGAGATATGTCAAATTCAGTGACTGAAGATTATGAACTCGAGTGATTACAAACCCTAACCGAACTTAATCTTGCGTATACTTCGGATACCCCTTACCCTTCTTCATCATCATTGCCATTCCCTTTCCATGCGTACTCTCTTCGACATTCATCCCTAGGATCTTCTCATAGAATGGCACCGAGCGCTGCCAATCCATTGTAAAGAGCATACTCCGCCTCAGGTACGGCATTGCGTCGATGACTTCGCCCACGCACTGGATCAGCCACGTACCCAGGCCTTTACCCTGGTGACTTGAGTGGACGTAGACATCGGTGATGTAGACGAAGGTGGTGTAATCGGTAATGCAGCGGGCGATGCCTACGAGTCCGGGATTTGGTTTGTTGGTAGTTGTGTTGTGCGTTTGGTCTGGTGTGTAGTAGAGACCGAAGCAGAGACAGCTTTCGACGGATTGCTGGAGGATATCTAGGGGTAGTGGGCGCGCCCAGTACAGCTCATCTGAGGCAAACCATTCGTTCAGGGTGTGGAGGGGGACAAGTGAGGCGTCTGTTGAGATTGTATATGCTCCGTTTGTCCAGGTTTGGGGAGAGCGGGGGTTTGGTGAGGAGGTCATTCTGGGTATATTTTGGAAGGGAGCTTGATGAACTTGCCAATATACAATTTTTCAGGGCAGTTGACTTAATTAAATAGACGAGAAGACTGTGACTGCATCAATCTACGGCAGTGAGTCATATGGCGGCGTATCATCGTATCGCAGAATGCCGACTAGCGAAGTTATATTAAATGCTGGCTGTTGATGCGAGGGTCTCGAATCACCCGTTTAGGCAAGCTTATCTAATTTTCGCCGAAGCAATTTCTGTTGAACGCGAAGGATTAGTATATCCTTCTCTTACTGATGGGTAGAGTAGCTCAAATACATCTATTTCAGCCTAGCACGATAGCTACACTAACCGATATTTTCCTATCTTGATCTAGAAAGTCATCCCATTGAATACGATATATAGAAAGAAAACCCGAGTAATTTTGGATTCTCCCTAGTCATGGCAAATCCGTTGGGTGGAAAACGGCTCTGTTTGCAAAAGAAACTATGGTGTAGCCAGCCTCGGCGCTTCGACGGTCTAGGTTGATAATCTCTCCAAAATAAACGTACGCATTTCCCACTCATTTAGCGCCCTACAGGCAAAAAAGGGAATAAAATGGTTTTCCGAGGGGCTGAGTACCTAATTATAGTCCAAAAGTTTAGTATGTATTTCGGATCTTCTTTTGAAACCCAAGTCCTCTGCCTTTGGGTGATGAGAATATATAAATAAGGAAACCAAAGTCACCACATAGCTCAGTTACATTAAGCGCCTTGAGACCAACTTGCATATTACATTGTAAGCTATAAATGTAATCATATCCTTGAGGCTTACCATCCCTGCTAGGTGCGCGCCAACTTTCAAACTTTTGCCCTGGGCGCCAAAGAGTGCCTTGATATGAACCACCACACAACCCCAGTCTAACAGTTACATTAAGCGCCCTGAGCCCAACTTACGTTTCGCATTATGAACTGCGGCTCTAACTTTAGCCTTGAGGCTTACCATCCCTGCTAGATGCGCGCCAATTCTCAAAATCTTGCCCTGGGCGCTAAAGAGCGCCTTGATATAAAACGACCACTTCCTCGCCGTATCAACTTCACGTTCCCCATCTCTTCTTTCCTCCTCGTGGAACTTCAGTTGGTGGCTCTTGAGGCTTTGAAAAAGTCTTTATATCTTACTCCTAGGGGTCCGATATTACTCTAACATTCAACCTCAGCTCAGTTCATTCACCTCCGCAAAATCCTAAGTCTTGAATCCTGCTGGTCAGGTCGCAGAAGGTATGAGGCAACTCCGCATACAATTGAGGCGTGAATTGACACGTTTTGCTTTTCCGTTAGGTCAAAGTCATGGCGCTCCAAAGCTCAGCGTCTCGCACCAGGAGGTCATCCGCCGACTATACGGTTGGCTGGGTATGTGCTCTGCGACAAGAGTTCGATAGTGCATGTGCAATGCTAGATGAGGAGCATCACATAACCTTCCACCCACATGGCGACAACAACCCTTACGTTTGTGGGCGGGCTGGCAGCCATTTCGTGGTTATTGTGTGTCTGCCAAGAGGTTCAATTGGCACCAATGAGGCTGCGCGAACCGTGCGCGACATGATGCGCAGCTTCTCGGGTCTGCGATTTGCATTGATGGTGGGGATTGGAGGAGGAGCGCCAACGACTGAAAACGACGTCCGCCGAGGCGACGTTGTCGTCAGTACGCCTGGTAGAGACCACGGGGGCGTGATCCAGCACGACATGGGGAAGAAGCTGCAGGATGGCTCATTCCAACGGACAGCCTGCCTGAAACCTCCCCCTGACGTTCTGCTCAGAGTACTCCAGGAGATGCAAGGACGCCTTGGGGACTCGAGAAGGCCGGATGCGATCGCGGCGCATATAGCACGCATGCAACATCGACCGGAATATCGGCGACCAGTGCATGACGAGCTGTATCAGACCCCGTATCTTCACCGGGGTGGTCCGGACTGCAGGAACTGTGGGGATATAAATGCGATTCGACGACCCCAGCGACGCAGCGATCGCGCGATAGCTGTTCATTACGGCACCATCGCATCTGGAAACACCTTGCTCAGGGACCCCGTAATGAGGGACCGGTACTCTCATGATCCACAATTGAAGGTGTTGTGTTTCGAGATGGAATCTGCTGGGATAATGAACCAGCTCCCTTGCCTTGTGATCCGCGGCATATCTGATTACGCGGACACCCACAAGAATGATTGCTGGCATCGATATGCATCTTTGACCGCCGCAGCATACGCGAGGGAATTGCTGGTGACTTTGAGCCCAGTTCGCGTCAACGCTATGCCCACATTGTTGGGAAGATGACTAGACAGAAATTAGTTTATTTGAATTGAGAATTTCCTTGCTACTCGCCAAAAATACGGCAAAATAAAGCGCTCGAGTATGCTTGTTCTGTAAGACGCCTCGCCTGAAAGAACGCCCTTAAGCAAAAAAAGTAACACCTCGCTGCACACGAAGCTGATCATCTGGAGGATGAAAGGGGCTTTGCTAAATTATTCCGGTGCGTAGGCCCTCAAAGATCTCATCAACGTCAAGAATCAGGGAGAACAATCAAGTAACCATCAGAGGCAGAGCTGTAACGACAGTTGGGTCAGCTAGACGTCAAACGCTCTACCGTGGGTGATCACCTGACGCACGTTCCCACCTCGCGCACGATTTCCGCCGTCACCGACATTTCAAAGGTAAAATTTAAACCACCACAACACCATGGATATGGGCTCAATTGAGACGGCGCTTGCAGAGATCAATTCCTTGAATGAAGGCAAAAAGATTAATTATATCTCTATTGCAAAAAGGCATGGTGTTAACCGTACAACTCTTTCCAAAAGACACTGCGGGGTACAGCGCTCCCGGGATGACCAATATGAAAACCAGCGAGTACTTAATAACTAACAGTTAAAAGAGCTTATAAAATTAATCAATAAATTGACTAAAAAGGGTCTTCCTCCTAGCCATGAAATGCTATAAAATTTTATAAAAGAAATAACTGGAAATAAGCCTGGAAAACAGTGACTAAATTACTTTTTAAAGTGTTATCATGATCAACTTCTTTTATAATATATAACTGAAATGGATGCTGCATGGAAGCAAGCCAATTCTACCTATAAATATACATTATACTTTAAGCTTTTATCCAGAAAGATCAAGGAATATGATATATAGCTAGAAGATATGTATAATATAGATAAAAAGGGCTTTTTTATTAGAATACTATTTAAAAGCAAAAAAATCTTTTCTTACCAGAAATATGAGCAAGAAGGCCTCAAGCAATATATTCAGGATAGGAATAGAGAGTGGATAACAGCTATTGGTTGTATTTATACTAATGGGACATCTCTTTTACCAGGTCTTATTTATCAAGCAGTTTCAAGTAAATTACAAGACTCCTGGCTTCAAGACTTTAAATCCAGTGCTTATTCATGCTTCTTTGCCTCCTTATCTACTAGATAGACCAATAACAAGCTAGGATATGCATGGTTAACAGGCATGTTTAATAGAGAGATAAAGGAGAAAGCAAGAAGGCATTAGCAGCTTCTAATTCTTGATAGCCATGATTCCCATATT
This sequence comes from Aspergillus conjunctus, assembly GCA_027569095.1. NCBI lineage: Eukaryota > Fungi > Ascomycota > Eurotiomycetes > Eurotiales > Aspergillaceae > Aspergillus > Aspergillus conjunctus. Next base: position 27,354 of record JAPDEL010000077.1, on the reverse strand, counting down.
ATAATGAAGTTTATAAACTTCTGTAATATAAATAAGATCTATCTTATAATCTATCCACTGCATTTAACTTATTCTTTACAGCCACTTGATATTAGCATCTTTGGTTCTCTATCTTTGATATATAGTGATAAATTAAAGTAATTTTTACATGACTGTCAAGGCCTAAGCCATGTTATTAAACAGGACTTTTTTTATCTCTTTTAACCAGCCTGGGGAAAGGCATTATTACAGAGAAATATTAAAAGTGCATGGAAATCTGTGGGTTTATATCCCTAGAACCTAGAAATTATTTTAGCTCATTTTAGTAAAAAGCTAGAAGAAAGACCATCTTCTAGTGAGTCCTCTCACTCTATTCTAAAGGCAGAAGACTGGCAGCACATTAAAACCCTTTTTTAGCAGGTTATGATTAATATTTATGGCCCAAAGGCTCAAAAATTAAATTATATAATGCATTATCTTTCTACAGAGAATATTCTTCTAAAACTTCACTGCACAGGCCTCAAGAATACCCTTAAGAATGAGCAGAAAAAGCGCCAGCAAGGAAAATCTCTAATGTTTGAATTACATGCTCTAGAAGATGGATATGCTGTGTTTTACTCTCCTAAAAAGATTTAACAGGCCCGTGATCTTCAAACACAGAAGGAGGAGGAACTTTAACACACTAAGGCCCTTAAAGAGAAGGAAAAGCTTTGCAGACAGCAGGAGAAGGATAAGAAGAGATAAATAATTAAAGAACAGAAGAGAATAAGGGCTTATAATAAGGAAATACATAAGCAGGAGGCACAGTAGAAGAAACAGTAGAAGGAGGAGGAAAAATTAGCTAAAGAGGCAGAGATATAACTTCAAAATAGCTTTAAGATGGCTAAAAAGGGTGAGAAGAAGTCATCTACACCTTCAACAGCAAAGAATAAGAAGGTTATTAATAAGCAGGCCTCTCAAATAACTGCAGAGGCGTCTTATACAGTCAATTGTCAAGGCCATCAAATCCGCCTCCCACAGCGCTTTCAGGGTGATGAAATTAGCTGAATACCTTCATCTTTATATATATTTTATTACACCAAAATTTCTCTACAATTCATTAAATGTGTGTGGTTGAATGGCTTCATTTTTACCTTCCCCATCGGCTCGAAAATCGTGCGAGAGGTGGAAACGTGCGTCAGGTGATCACCCACGGTATTGGTAAGCAAGTCTCTTAGAATAGTTAACGTAATTCCCAACCGAACCGAACACCCGATCGAGCCGAACACCTCCATCGAATTTGGCCACAGTTAAAAACTTGAAGGTATTCACAACCACCAAAACATGCATTTTTTACTAAATTTAGCTAACCTAGGCGTGCAGGGCATCGAATTCTAGTATGCCCTTTAGTATTGCAATTAGAACACGTAGGTGGAGCACATTTTGCCACCTCTAAAGGCGCTGTCCCAGGTTCTAGAGATGGACCTTCCTCAGCATTCCTTTGCTCATTCCTCTGTCCTATTAGATCCCGGGCATCTTGTATAGAAAGGCCTTTATTAGGAGTCATCTGGTGCCTAGATCACTTCCTTTTTTACCTCTCTTTCTCATTAGTAAGGTGTAGATCATGGTTTTCCTTTGTTAAAATAGCAGCACTATACATGGCCATCTCACAGCCCTTTATAAGCTGCTGCAAGGCCATTTTTAAAGGTGATGAAGGGCTTTGAGAGCCCTTTTTAAGTAGTTTCTTCACTGATAATGCTTGCCGCTGTAGTTGACGCACTGTATGAGGTGTTGCTAATGTTAATAAGCTTGTAGAGTCTTTATCACGGCTGCTAGGTGGTGTAGGAGTTACCAGTGTAATATTCAGCTCATTAAGCACTTTTTAAGGATCTAGAGGCTGTATACCAGCTGTAGTAAAGCCATTTTAAATGTTTTAAGACCTGAAGACCTTTAGATGAGCTGTAGGATAGGCCTTAAGAAAGTCAAGCTTGTTAATGTGATTGTATCCAAGGCGCACCTTTGCCTCTACTAAGCCTCCATATGCGCGCTTTAAAGGACCAAAACAACCAATATCTAGAGGCTAAAGAAGATGAGATGAATGTGAAGGCATGCAGATAAGAATAATTTTATTATTTATATAAATTTTATCAAACTAAGGCATAAGATGACTTCCATGGCCATCTAGAACAAGTAACTGGTATTGGCCTACTGCACGGCCTGTAGTTGCAGGTATAAAGACTTTTTAAAGCTAGTAAAGGCCTATCTTATCAGTTGTTCAGTCATTTTCACTAACTTTAATCCTTTAATCAAGAGAAAGAAGGCCTTTTTCATACCATCCTTGTATATGAACCTTTCCTTTAAAGATAATGCATGTAGGAAGCACCCAGCCACTTGAATTAATATATTCAATAATTATAACTTATTCCTGGTTCCCAGGCTATATAAGATAAGGTTTTCCAGGTATATTAGCTCTAGTAACTATCTTAGTAGTTATAATTAGGCCCATAGCAAATCCAGTTTTATTAAAATTGAAGATATCTTCATTTAAAATACCATATTAAAGCCATACTTTCTGTAGTTGCTTAAATCAGGTCCTAATAATCTTAGGATCCTTATATTTAGCCCTCTTATAGTTATATTTTCATGTGAACTTGCTTTTGATCTCTTCATGGTGGTTGATAAAGGTTGATACCCAGTTCTTGCCTATAGGCTTGTATGTAGATGAGGTAGCTACTTAAAGAAGAATATTTGCCATTTCCTATACATGTAAAGGCCTAGGAGGAACTCCACGTGTATCCCTAGATAGTACCCATTCTATTAAAGTATTCTCCTGAGTTTGAGATAGCCTGTGCCTATTGGCATGTTGTTTAATGTAATATTGCTGGCCATGAAGTTGCCCATAAAGGGTAGATAGAGGCATATTAAAAACCTTTGCTGCGTGATGAATACTTGGAAGTTTTTTGTCTTTTAGAGCCTGAATTGCAAGTTGAATCCTCCCCTCTTGCTCCACCAATTTTCGGGATGTTTGACGCGCTTTTGGTGGCATGATTGCTGTTTGAATGGCTTCAAGTTGAATGACGCGTTGAATTCGATGGGGGTGTTCGGGTCGGTCGGGTGTTCGGTTCGGTTGGGAATTACGTTACTAGTTAGTTCTAGGTAAACATGAGCGATCGGTTGAGCGGTTAGCACGTGACCGATGTTAAAGCCAGGCCAGCGCCTCAGGCACTAAGGTGTCGACTAAGGAAACAGTTGTCATAACTCAGGAGTGAGAGTTGTGTGTACCCCGTGGCATCAGGATGATTGGGCAGTAAGGTATGAATATGAATGGCTGTGCAAACGATCGGTGGGTCGCATGGAGCAACTTCCATTTTAGAGACCTTGGCCGTCGGTGGTGCGTAAAATAATCATGCAGCCCACCCTGATCTTCCCCCTTTTCGACCAATCAATGGAGGAGTCAGGTGAATAGGCCTTGCCTTGCCCGCAATCTCACCGTGGTCGGCAGTCTCTTTCGGACCCTGGCCACCTTCATTTGTGGTCATGGCCGGGATTAAGCGACTGCTTTCTTGGTGCCGTAGACTAACGGCGAAGGGCGTAGTAGCGTCTTAGCTTGTAAGGCGGCCACGACCCCCTTAGTGGCTCACGCCGCAGGGTCAAACTGAGTCCCCTGAAAACCTGAAAACCACACTGAAACGCACCGCGAGCACGAACATCTGCCATTGATAGAAAGATCTTTGGTCCGCACTATTCCTGGCTCCTGCCTGGTAGCCTGATCTGTCCCTGTCTATATCTAGACCTCGCCATACCGTCCGCCAACTCCTCCTGCGGCCCTCCCCCACCCGTCTCTCTTGGCCGCGACCATGTCCCACGGTTACGCCTTACGTCGCAACGGCTCCTGCGAAGCCACCGAGGTAAACTGTGGTTCAACCGGGGCCACTTTCCACGCCTGTTGTCCTGAGCAGACCTACTGCCCGCCGAACCAAGAAACCACAATCTGCTGGAAGTCAAGCACGGATCAAGATGTCAAGCGCTGCGCCGACAGTTCCTGGGATTTATATTATGCGGAAAATTTCTTTTGCTGCGACCACGGCTTGACGGGCTTCATCCGTGATAATAGGACGGGGTTCGTAGGGTGTGCGGACCCGGGGTATGAGTTTGGGGAGCGACAGGTTCCGCTGTCGATTGTTGCGTCTGGGACAGGTGGGTGGCCTTCTTTACCTTTATTTCATTTACCATTGCGATTGTGGTTCTGGTTCTAACGGGCCAGTTTAGTATCTTCGACAACGACAACGACGACGACAGCATCGAGTACCGGAACCTCGGCGACAGAAACCCCAACACCCACAGAACCAAGCACACATTCAGAGGGCGAGTCTCATACAAATACCGGAGCTATCGCCGGAGGCGTCGTAGGCGGCGTGGCCGGGCTTGCGATCATCATCCTCGCGATCTGGCTAATCCTAGGACGACGTCGAAAGCAGGCAAAACCACAAAGACTGGCGGACACCCCAACACCCGGACAAGAAACCCAAGAGCTTGAAGCACAAAACACACCGGGACCAGAGATCCAGGAGCTTGAATCCGAAAACGCAGGCCTGGCCGATCGAGTCAAGCCGTACCGCCAGGACCTGCCTCCAGGGCAGCAACCAAAGGAGGCACAGGAGCTGTGGGGTAAAACAGAAGACAGGCCGGTTGCTGAGCTACCGGCCGTGGTGCCTTCGAGGGAGGAACAGGATCTTAAATAGGATGGGACGATAACGAGGGCATTATATCTCTCTGTATATGGATGTAAATAACTTAATTCTAGTCGATAGTCTTTTTTTGTCAGTCATGGCATATCTTTGATACCCGTGCTTTGGTACCTGCTAGATCTTTCGCGATACTAGACCGAATTCTTCCAAATCGTCCATGTGCATCTTTTTATGCCTTGGAATAGGACTGCGATAAGCTGCGGAGCTAATAGCAATTTAAGTATCCGTACTACTTCCAGCTCGTGGCTCAGTAGTAGTGGGACGGTGGATCACGATGGGTAATCGCTGATAATCAGGCTTGGTATTGCCAGCTCGGCCCGAACATCAGTAGCCATTTAAAAAAAAAGCTCCATATCCAAATGTTGGTTGCGCTGTCTTTCCAGCTGTTGGTGCCAACCCAGGTAAATATAGCCAGTGGGGAGTTATCCTTCCTCTACTTGCACGTTCGATTTCACACTTCTTTCCCATTAAGGTATCCTACCTCTTCTCACTCTCTGTATCTCTTCCACTGGCCGGTTTGTAACCACTCTCTCACAGCAATGGGGCCGTCAGACTCCATTATGGATACAGAACCCCCTAAACCCAACTTTAAAACCGCAAGACTGACGCCGGCTCCCGTCTAAACTTTCTCCTATAGCTTCCCTCCATATCCACTCATTATGGGGGCTTATCAACGGCTTCCTGGGCCAGTCTTTGACTCGGAAAAGAGCCCTCTGCAGTGTTCTTCCTATGGTAGCCCGATTGCTCGAAAAGATGGGGCCGATGGGGAGACCCCCAGAAGCAAAGGAGCACTAAGCTTTAAAACCGAGAGGACAATTTGATACTAGTGATACAGCAATCCTCATGCGGCTTGGAGAGCGGATTTGAAGGGTTGAACCTTGAATGTCTCATTTTATGGCTTTGAAAGTGTAGCTGTGCCATTGGTGTGGTGGTGGTATATATACTATCAGCGGAGAGATTGAAGATTTCATTTCGTAGCTTACTTTACTGATATTAACTCTGCATTTTGCCTCTTCATTTCGACGTCCAATTATGCTCATTAAGGATCAGTTTAAATATGTAGCATGCGAGGTAATATGAGAGGCCTTGAACAAGCGACCAACTGAATTTACATCAGAGCTTCATTGTCCAGCTTATCAAATCCCAAGTCCTTTGATATATGAGAATGAAATCGCATCATTCACCTTCCCAACCACAAAATCAAGCCCAAAAGCACGCCTTGTATCCCTTAAGCAAACCCCATAGCAAAGGCCACCACACCCGCCATTCCAACTACTCCAAGCACAGGTCTCACCCCCCCAGCCATATCCTCGTACTTGTCCAAATCCGTTGTTGAACCACCATCACCAACGCACTCCTCGCCATCGGGACAGCATCCGTAGGCCCCGTTATCGCCCTCCTGGCAGTTCCAGTCCGAGGGACAACCACCGGTCTCGTCCGGGCAGCAGGTATACCCCGCTGGAATGCAGTTGTTGCCACACGGGTCTAAGTCGGCATCGCAGCCGCTAGATTGGGGAGAGCGAATAGCAAAGAGATGAGCGGTGTTTCGGGTCGTGAGGGGGCGAAGAGCGTGGGCCTTATGGATATTGGGATTGAGGGAGGATCTGGCAGATATGCCTGTCGCGGAGGCGAGGAGGAGGGTGAGAGAAAGGAGTGAGATGTGCATTTTTGGCGAGGATAGAGCTTGATGTATACTATGGAAGAGATATACTCGAAGAAGGGAGTGTGTAGACCGTAGGATTGGAAAGCTGCTGCAGCCCTGTTGTGAAAGAGAACAATCGCTCTTTATATACAGCAGGCTCTCCCACCGGCTCGCTTGTATTCACCATCTCTGTCCCGCTCCTCACTGTATTTCATCCCGCAAAAGCTCCAGAGATAAGGTTAAAATTTCCACTGTGCTTCCTGCAGAAATAGGGTCCATGCTGGTAAATGACCAATAGCACATTTTCTTTGTCGGGGATGGTTGGGAATACGAAACGCCATGTGCCAGGAGTGCGCCCAACCTAAATGCCAAGCAAGGAAGTAGATACGAAGGAACTGGGAATGAGTTTGGATCGTGGATTCTCATGATACACGACACGCACTTTTGTTGCGATTGGATCTGGGGTATCCTAGCTCTACCAGGTGACACACTTCTTGACATTCAGCCTCGTCCAAATGACAATTTTCATGATATGTGGCTGGTCATTGAACTAATGAGTACATGGCATCCGCTTAGGAGGTGTGGAATCAGGATGAAAGGTGAACTCTTGGAAGTTCATGTTCCCAAAACAGTCCCTTCATATCGGTAGCCGTCGGATACTCTTTCATCTCTCCCTTGTCAGTGGCCTTTCCTTCGGGTCCCTGATGTCTCCGGGCACATTTGGCAGACTGTCGGTGTTAGCTTTAGGATAAATAGATTCTCAACCAAACTGACCTGTATAGTTCTCGAGGCTAGCTTTCCGGTGTCCTAGAAGCTGGCGCTTTGAGTTTTAGGTTAGGGTTAGTGGAGAAGGGGCAGATATCCCGCTATGATTTTTTCAGCGGGATACATATTCACCTCACACTCTTCCTTCAAAATTCCGGGAATATTTTCTGTTGTGAGCAAATTTCGCGAGGCGGACTCGTCCTGAGCCTCGCCAGGTACCCCTCATTGAGGCGCGTATCCACGCCACCTGGTTGGTCCGGGGAGGAGGCAAGGCTGTGCCGACCGATATTTCCAATGGATCTTTCAGCAGAGCCTGACTTTGACTTTATCAAGCTCTCTCTCATAATTTGATACCTAAAATCGATGGCAACTTGAGCTATGATCCACGAAACCTTCCTAGGGGCATGGTTATTCCCCTAACGTAACGCAAGCCAAGCCTAGGAAGACAAAATGAAACCAAGGTCTCGCGACGATTTCGCGATCGCCATAATATGCGCCCTCACGCTAGAGGCTGAAGCAGTGGAAGACCTTTTCGATGAGACCTACGACCGACTAGGCCAGGATTACGGAAAAGTGCCCAGGGATCCAAACGCTTATACAACAGGAAGAATCGGAGGGCATAATGTGGTTCTGTGCTATATGCCAGGCATGGGAAAGGTCGGTGCTGCAGGGGTCGCTTCGACGCTAACGATCAGCTATCCCGGGGTCCAGATTGCGCTCGTTGTCGGTATCTGTGGGGGAGCTCCATGCTCTAGCGGGGGGGAAATTTTTCTAGGAGATGTTATCATAAGCGACGCGGTGGTGCAGTATGATTTCGGCCGTCAGTACCCTGATGGATTCCAGCGGAAGACTGGAGTAAACGATATTCTGGGGAGGCCGAATCGAGATATTCGGGCTCTGCTGGCTAGCATGAGAGGGCAGCGAGGGAGAACAGACTTCGGGATCCGGATGCGACAACACCATGAGAGTTTGCAAGAGGGACGAGAGAGGTGGCAGCGGCTAGGATCGGATGATATCCTTTTTGAATCCTCATATGTCCACGAAAGCGACGGCGACTGCACCATGAGTTGCGATGATAGACATATTCGTCGGCGGCGAAGTGATCAGGAGGCAGTCGACGCGGTTGTGCATATTGGGACAGTTGCCTCTGCCGATACGGTAATGAGGTCTGCTGTGCATCGGGATGCAATAGTCGACGAGGATAAAGTCGTTGGATTTGAGATGGAAGGAGCCGGAGTGTGGGATGTACTTCCATGCATTATCATCAAAGGCGTATGCGATTACGCTGACAGCCACAAGAGCAAGGAATGGCAAGCGTATGCAGCAGCAACCGCAGCATCTGCGACCAAGACGTTCCTAGAATATTGGCCGCCTAGCCATGGCATAAGTAAGTGCATTTCACGCCCACAGGAATGGCTAAAACTAAGAGACCACCTGCTAGCCAAACAATCTCGATCCCACTGGATGGTCCCGTTCCTCAGGAACCCGCTGTTCGTGGGCCGCGAGAATGAAATCACGGTATTGGAAAACCGCATCACCGCACCTGATGGGCCCAAGGAGCTGGCAATCACTGGGCTAGGCGGTGTAGGAAAAACACAAGTGGCATTGGAGTTAGCATATCGCCTACGAGACAAGGACCCTGCGTTCTCAATCTTCTGGATTCCGTGCACATCGACTGAGAGCGTCGAACAGGCTTATCTGGATATCGCGCAGATGATTGGAATAGCAGGCAGAAATCCGTCAGATCCAAAGCGACAAGTCAAGGAGCATCTCACCCAGAGCCACACTGGGAAATGGTTACTTATATACGACAATGCGGACGATCCAAAAATGTGGACCACTTCTACAGCCTCCTTGCTTGATTTTGTTCCCCAGAACGAGCAGGGCCACGCTCTCTACACGAGCCGCAATCACCAGCTTGCTGTCCACTTGGTCGGCGCAAATTTGATACCAATTCCTGAGTTTAGTGAGGATACGGGCATAAAAGTTCTAGAAAACATGCTACTTCAAAGCTCGCTGCTTGGCGACCGGGAGGAAGCTATTGACCTTCTCCAACAGCTGGCTTTTTTGCCTCTAGCAATCTCCCAGGCAGCCGCGTTCATTAACAGAAACCAAATTCGACTCACCGACTATCTCCGCCTTCTCCACGATCAAGAGTCTGAAAAAATTGCTTTACTAAGTCAGGACTTCCAGGATAAATGGCGCTACAAAGATATTCAGAACCCCGTTGCGAAGACGTGGTGGATCTCGTTCCAACAAATTCAATCCTCGAATAGCCTTGCAGCTGACTATCTGTGTCTCATGGCTTGCATCATTCCACGAAACATCCCGCTCTCATTTCTCCCGCAGCCAGCGTCAAAAGTTCAAATGGCCAATGCTATAGGTCTTCTAAAGGGCTATTCATTTGTCACCGAGCAGGCTGACGGTCAATTATTGAGTCTCCATAGACTTGTGCATCTTGCAACTCGGAACTGGTTGAGAATGAAGCAAGATTTCAGAACACAGCTTCACAAAGCAGCCAATTGCTTGACCAAGACTCACGCAATTATCCACACCAGTCTGTGGAGGGTATATCTTCCCCATGCCTTCTCACTGATGCATGAAGATGAGTTCCCGTGGAGAGAGACTATTGGATACCGTGATCTGTTTGAGTTTGTCTCGCACTGCTTATGTTTTGATGGTCAATATGCTGAAGTACAAGGATTAATGGTGGGGGTTATGAGGACAAGGGAAACAATGCAGGACCACCCAATAACACAACAGATCATGATGAATCTAGGAGTGGAAGATCTCCATTCTGGGCACTGGGACATGAATGCCCTCGCGTCCGCGTACAGTATGCGAGAAAGGTATATGGAGGCAGAAATAATCCAGTTGAGGCTGATTAAGCTCTCTGAAAAGGTCCTGGGTTGCGGAAATCACATGACTGTGTTCTATATGGCGAATCTCGCTTGGATTTGGAAATGCCAAGGAAACATCACAAACGCCCTGGATTTAATGGAAGGGTGTGCCAAGTTGAACACTAAAATTTTGGGACCTAAGCACCCCTTAACCGTGTCCTGCTATCACATCCTCGAGGTTTGGCAAAATGCCAACACTTCATCGCAGGAAGATGAACCCCCAGAGTCGGGTGAAACGATGGTCAGTTAGTTTCTAGAAGATACTCCAATGGCATCACATATTCTCTACCCTTAGGTGAAGAGTTACTCTTCCATGCATCTCAAAGATGGTGCATTAGTGATAAACTCGGCGGGCGTGTCGCTAGAATCCGGTCTTCTCATAGCTTTGCTGGGGATCATGAATGTACTATAATGCAATAAATCTCAAAAGTAGAATTGAGCGGACTTCTGAAGGCACGTTGAGAATCAAGACTGTCTCATTTTCAGTATATGCAAAGTCCAGGACGCTCGTCCCAGGTGCCTCATCAAAGCCTTCAATCTGAGCTTCTTTCAATATCAACAGTCCGACAAGACACCTGCTCCTCTCTACCACTTTATGCTCCCTATTCTTAAAATCCCTCTGTACTTCAAGAAACGAGTCATGTTCGACTTATTTCCAACAATCTCGTATTTCACTACCGTCTCGTGGTACTCAATCTATCAAAAGTCCTTACTTCGCAACTGTAATGTATCATCAGGCGGTAGTCCGCGAAGCCTCTCATCACCTCCACCATCAGCAAGAAGAATCTCACGAGCCGATCTGATCGGGGAAGGTGGAGGGTGCATCAGGCGTCCGGCTCCAGCGCTCTGCTCAGCTCATCAGTGTGGAATGGTATATCTGCTTGGTGGACTGATAGCTAGAGACACGCCACAATGATGATGTCTGTTTAGTCTCACAGCTGTAATCATACAGATGGTAGCTGTCCTAAATATCCGTAGGTTTCATTGCTGTGTTGCCAATTTCCAGGCCACCGGAGCCAAAAGTACCGCGAACGAGCTGGACACTCTTATCTGAGAGATATGCATATATCATCATGCAGCTCTTTGTCTACCAGTAGGAGCCGCTCTGTGCTCAGCCACTGTGAAGGGAGATTACGCCTAGATAAGGTAGCAAGCGGCACGCAGTCGAGTAGGGCTCGGGGCGGAGTGTGATTTCACCCCAGTGTGAAGTCAATGGTCAGGCCGTCACTTTGCTTCCTAAGATCATATTCAACCATCTGGACGAGGCTGAAAAGAAAAATGTGTGTGGGCGGTGCGCTTTCCCCTACCCGGCCATCCGAGAGCGTCTGCGGGTTTATCGGGGCGAAGCTCACTGGTTCTTGGTTCTTGTTCTGTTACTATGGTGTGATAGGCTCGGAGGCTGCGGAAGATGGCGAAGCGAGGCTGGCGTCCGCAAATACGATACCAGATGCGGGGTTGAACAGCACAACAGCACATTGCCAGCCTCGTGATGAGATTAAGGGATGAGGCTGAGGGTTCTTGATGGCATGGCAGATCAGGATTGGTGTAGGACGCTACATTGGAGAAAAGCAAAAAGAAACGAACGATTGTTTAAAAGGGAATTAGAACTGGTGCATGTTATTGCTCCGCGGTCGACGCAGAGAGTGTAATATCGCCAATTCCCCTTCTATCCTCCCCCCTTTACCCTTTCCTCCTATCACCTCCGCTTTCTCTACACCCTGCTAAGTATGGATCCCATTACAATTGTAGGAGGTGTCGCCGGAGCAGATCAGATTTTTACCAGGTTTTCCTCCATCTACAAATCTCTCAAGAGAGCATACTGTGTCCTTCGCCATGCCAAAGAGGAGGTTGAGGACGTGACAGATCGGACCAGGACTATCGTGAAGCTATGGAAACTCTTGCGAAAAACAATAAGGAGGGTAGGGACAATAGACGAAATCACAATCGACCTCGGGGGGTATGATGAGCTCTTCAAAAACCTCAATAAACGAGCGACAGATATCATCCACAAAATAGTAGCAATACTCGATATCCTTCGCCCATTGCTAACGGAAAGCCGAGTCTCAATTATCAAAGAGCTTCACGCAAAGCTCATATGGTTCATACGAAGTCAAGAGGATATCCGTCTTTTATTCGCCGACATGGATCTCCTGACGGGGTACGTACGAACACTTGCACACCTAGTGCAGATACAGATCACGGTCCAGCAGTTCCACATCAGCAGATCTGCTGCTACAAAGCTCCAAGTGTAGGCTATCCAGAGATGAAATATAGTCATTGATGTGTTGACGAGGCTACACAGGGATACAATGGAGAAAATGCTCAAGCGCGAACTACGGCAGATTCGGCAGGCCCAGAACCGTATTCCCAATTACAGCCAAGTTCCGGTCAAACGCTCAGACAAGATTGATATGGTTACTGAAGTGCGAAAGATCCTCCACCATGAGCTTCAAAGTATCCGCAATGGATCTACGTCGGACTCGCTGCCACCATCATCACCGCCGTCTGCGTCACTTTTCTCCCCGCCAACCTCCCCACCCAGCCCAGTCAGCGGTTCTGAAGGGGCCTCTTCTGGGAACGAGAATAGGAAAGATGGCGTGAGGTCGCCAGGATCATCCAGCCCATCAGAGCAGGAGTTTCTTCCGCCGCAACCAGAGAAATCAACAGATACGCGAAGCCTAGGTTCTGGATCCTCCACTCGCAAATCTCGGAAGCACGTCCGAAAAAGCTCCGCTGAGAGAACGTCCACCAATACCAGGGAGCAAGATCTGAAACCCGCCAAGGACCCCCGTCTCGGGGTATTGGTCGTTCCTCACTTCATACTGATCTAAGGAATGGGGTGCAACTCGCAATAAACAAAAGGCACTATGGCCATGGGGGAATTACGCATCCTGGTCATATAGTTAGATTGCCAGAAAATATTAAGGAATATCATATAGTAAACTAGTTAATCAATGGATTTCAGGGCCATTCTCTGGGTCATCACCGTGCCCTTGTGTTGTTTAAACAGTGATCATTTTAATGCTGAGTCTGAGAAATAAAGCCCTGCGGCACCAGTTTCCGTACCTGTATCAACTACAACCCACAGCACCATGAGACTTTGGGGGAGGGGGGATCCTACCATGAATTATGTTGCATCCATACTTTCGTATTTGAGGCTGGTCGATTCGCGTCTCCTCAATCCCGACTCGAGTAAGTTATAAGTCTTCCTTCTACGACTGAATTAATCCTGCACCCTCCAGGAGCAAAAAAATCGAACACGTTTAATAAATTCCATAGAAGTAATTATAAAGGAAAGTTTATGCACATCTTTGTTAAAGATATTATAACCCCTTAATTTATATACTTAATTTTTCTGGCTTTCCTTTCTACTTAATATTAATTGAAGATTTATAACTTCCCCGTTTTCTTTCGAATTTACACTCAGATGCTCTTGGTTAAACTCCAAATAACCACTGATAAGATTTTAATTAATGATAAGATTAGAGCACAGAGTGTCTTTTTCAGTATAAATACACCAACCATAAAACCAATAGATGTATAGTTGCGCAACCTGCCTGTCTTTATGGATTAGGATTCAGGGGCAAGACCCCCCATCTGCACTGGATGAGGATTAGCAAGTCTCAATCTGCATCCCCCAATACAGGTAGGATATCCAAATGGCCCTCTCATGCTATCATTGATGATCAGCTTAATTGAATGCTACTATCATCTTTTGCAACCTTGTTCTAGCCCTGTTTGGAGTAGAGGCACTATGACTTTCTACAGAAAGTTGGTAACACTGTCATGAAGCTTGTGAATGAACACATTTTCATTTCTAAATAGCAGCACCTTAAATTTCTGCCCATTTATCACTCAATAAGCAATTGCCAAGTTAAAAGAGAGGGGAGAATTGCTCTGACCACCTACCACTACAGTCCCAGTGATAGTCAAGTTCTGCTGGTAGTTTCACCGTCCTGCCACAGGTCCTGTTCCCATCATACTTCTTTCCACGATATCACCGGTACCTTTACCCCCTTGGCAAAGGTCAAGTAACCAGTGTCCTCAGGTATGCGGCGGAAGGCAGATACATTTACTAATTATTATAGGACACAAAGTTAGTGTGTCTCATGAAGATAATAACATAGCAAGTGGGTTAAAAATAATTACTTACGGCACCGATTGACCCAAAAGCTCCAGACCAAGTAGCTGCAGTGAGGGATTTTCTTCTCCGCAGTATCCTGATTCAAATTTTTGTATGCGGCACTTTATTAAAATTAACATCTCTGTACTTGATATATGTTTAGAGAATCGCACTTACTTCAGCGTTGCACCAGATTGGATCACAGTGTCTCTTCCCGAGATGATTTCCATTGGAGAATGAATGAGCTACTGCAAGAGCATAGCCGCTCAAGGGTACCAGGATAGCAAAGATTGTGATTTGCATCTTTCCTAAAAGAGATTGGCAGTGCACTGGAAATGATGAGGGCCAAGTGCGGAAAAATATGCAACTGTCCCGGGTATTCCTTGACTTGCAACTAGAGGGGAAGGACCTGCCCTTATATGCACTTTCTCGGCTCCCAAATCCCTTAATTTCTGGAACTAAATTGCCGAAAATATAATGTTCGATTTTATGCACAGGAATGGGCAGTTTATGTTGAAATGCTCTACAATCATTGTCACTCTCTGAATTTTAGGAACACTTGATCCTTTCCTGACCATATTCTCCCCCAACTGGAATGAAAATACCGAGTACCTATTCCCGAGGAAAGTTAAGCCACATATTTGTGCCACTTTCCCCTGGAATGTACCATAAGCCATTTGAAAGACGGCAAGGGTCCTAGTTATATCGTAGGTCCAATCAGATTCCTTCCAAAATGCCTGGAATGACATGCGAGTGGCCTGTAGGGAGTCTACCACTATCACCCACACTGCTCTTGATTCTGGCCTGGAGTATAGTAATGTGGTGATCGTGATTATTCTCTCATAGCATGACAACAGCTTTCATGAAGGCTAGTAAAATTCCCTCCCAACGCTTTGTCTAATTGGATTATAAAATCACCAATGCGGTATACAACATATCAAGTGTTATTGGTATAGCTTTAATTTTAAGGTAAAAAATATATAAGCCTAAATTAAGCATTTCTTGTTGCGAGTTCCGCGGTGCCAGTTAGCTTTCTGCACGGTTCTACCGTCTCCTCGGGACTATTTCCCGGCGGTACAAGAGGACCCTTCCCACAATTCTCATTCCACAATACTGGTAGTACCCCTTACATTTTTCCTCTCTTTCGAACCGGTTGACAGGAAAGGGTGGGTTGGGATCGTGGAGTGAAAGAGCCTGGGCAATCCGCAATGCTAGGGCCAGCATTGTCCAGAAGCGTCGAGTGCGGTCATGACAGCTCATAGCACTCTGTACTACCCATTCAGTCAACGAAGTGAGCGCGAAACTCATAATCTTACTTACCAAGGAAATTATAAAATCTTGGAGAACCGTAAGGTCATCTGTTAACAGATAGTCTGCCCGTTCCAGCGCACAATTCGTATCCCTCTGATACTTTGAAATTAGAGAGGCCTCATTTCTCAAGCAGCGGCGTTGTGGCATTGCCCAGCCCGCTTGGGGGATCTCGCGCAACCCCCAAGTCCAGGAAGGATCTGCCCTGGATTTTCATATCGGCTGGTCGGCGGATTGCGTTCTGTTCCCTGCCTCAGCCTATCTTCTTGTTTCATTTGAGATCAACGCGTTGCTTGAAACCTCTTGCGACCGCGTGCCCGGCTCGAGCTTTGCCGCCTTTGACGTATATATGATCAGCAACAAGCCTGCAAATACCATTCATTACATCATGTTCTCATGCAAGAAACGTGGACCGTGAAAGGCCGCCTCTCCGGCGCTTTGGAAATCCGGTATCCTGCCGCTTGGAATAAAGACGGGTCATTGGGACTACCCTCCCCATATCAAAAATCCAATGCTGTTGGCATCCGCCGCGAATAATTAGGATGCAGAGCCAGAGAGTCTGGAATTACCTGATATGTGCCTCACAGCTCCTTCAATTGATAAGAACCTTCTGTTGAGGGTCCAAGCATTACAGCTCTAGCTTCGATCAAGGGATTGGCAAATTCTTGCTGCTGTACAGAGCCTATCTTGGGAGGTACCATTCCCAATAATGGAGGAGGGGGCAGTAACTGCTGCACCTGGGCTTCTCCGATGATACTTGGGAGACATCCTATCATTACTTTCTTATCTCAAATGAGAGAATCTTTTCCCTCCAGGAAAAGGAACAAGTTTCATAAATTTCATCAACGTAATTATGAAGAAAGATTTATGCGCAACTTTATTAAAAATTATTGTAAACCCTTGATTCACATCCTTAATTTCTCATGGTCTCTTTTATATCTAACAATAATTTAATGATTATTTTCTAATTCATACATGACCTACCTTCTACATTACAATACCCAAATGCAGCGTTGATCGGCTTCTGCAGATTGCTTCTTCACGAATCCTCATTCCTCATGTTTTCCTGCCAAACACGAGGCAGGCAGAAGGGCTTGATTTGGTTCATCACCACGCTAGGGGTGCTTGACCTAAATTGAGGAATCAATTCCCGATCCAGATCGAAACCCCTCGAAAATATCAGGATGGTTGGTTCAAGTGTTTAGGGTTAAATTAGTGCTGTGGGGCATGCTGGGATCTCCTTGACCCTTGATCAGAGAGATTGTCTTCCACGGCCTCAATTCTCCATCCTCAAGAAGAGAAGAATATCGACACTGAAAAAAAAAAAGGAGGCCACTGCGGAAGAAGAAAGCAATTCAGGGGGTCCAAGAGACACTTCAGGCCGCCTCTTCGCCGCAAAATTGGAGGTTTTCTCGTATTCATTAAACCAGCAGTCTAATAAGCTTTCACTGTTCACCGAATAAGTCCCCAAAGGTTGAGGATCTTCGCCACGGTGGGGTGTTCATTTTATTTTCGGATCGAGAGTCGAGACCCAAGCGTCAGGGTGCTGGAGGCTGAATTTATTGAATTTATAACCCTCCCTCCAGAGAACTACATAACCTCCACTTTTCCTCCTAATCCATCAACTTTCTCCTCATCCAGTCTCTCCTTCTAATTCAATCTCTCCTATCCTCTCCACTTCCACCCTCATTTAAAATAACCTATCCAAACCCACACCGCTCACTCCACATTCGCTCTCTTCAAAATGCGTTTCCTCATCCCCCTTTCTCTCCTGATCGCCTCCGCCCTGGGCTCCGCGAGTAACTTTAACGACCTCCTAGGCGAGCTCTACGGCGACTGCGGCGCCGCCTGCGCCGTCATCGAATTCAAAGACAGCAGCGCCAACTGCGGAGACCCAAGCAGCTCCTCCTCCAACGCCTGCTACTGCAAGAACTACATCAACATCTTCTCCGACGTCGACGCGATGCGCTTCGGAACCTGTATCTCCAAGTGTAACCTGGACATCAGCAGCCTGGACTATGACAAGATCGGGCAGAGTGTTGATGGAATCTGTGGCTCGGACTTGGGTGCCGATACCACTGTTACGGGGGCATTGCCGAGCAGCACTGGTTCCTCCAGCTCCGGTACAGAGAGTGGATCGGGGACGACTTCCACCCCTACCCCTACACCTGGAGCCGCTAGCACGATTGGAAGCTCGAAGGCTGCGCTTGCTCTGGGTGCTTTGGCGTTCTTGGGGTATGCTCTGTGATTTCGTGACGTGCAAGGGGGGTTGTATAGTGTAGTCATGTCAAAGTGAGAGCATGGCACTTTCTTTCTTACGTTAATAATAAAATTGAATCGCCCCGGATCCTGTTTAGGTATAATGTTAGGGGATATCCTGTGTTTATTTACAATTACTAGGAACCTATAATGTTTTTATACTGTTTAATCAAATGGATAAATCATTCGAAGACTCCAGTCATATTGTCATTCAGAAAAAATAAAGGGGCCCTGAGATGAAAAGACACGATATAATAATGCCTGGAGATATTCTAAACATGATCCCTCCCATTGTCTGTACTTTGGCGAGGGAAATGGGCGAACACAATGAGCACTCGAAGCCATGATGAAGTATTGGGGCAATTTACCATCAAAACAATAATTCCTACTCTCTTATTCGAGGCAAGTAATGACCATCCTCCTCGGCCTGCCAATAGCGAGTCATGGGTCGCCTCGTATTTGTCCACGTCGATATCGCCTCTTGGCACTCAGGCCAACGTTGCATTAGCAGCTGAGGCTCCAACAGATCCAACAGATACTGTACCTACCCCACATCAATCTCAGGAACATTCTCCCCCTCCCCTTCGACATCCATGAAACGCCACCGGCGGCCCACGCTGATAACGGCTAAAAATGTCTCTCGGTGCACTCCCAGTCGAACTCCTCCGCGCGATATGCGACCATCTAGACCGCGAACGGGACCTCTCTGCCTTCCTCCGCACCTGCCGGCGTTTCCACGACATTTTCATCGATGATCTATATCGCAACGTCGGCGACGTAATAGACGTCATCAGGTATGCCATCCAGCAAGATCTCGAAGTCATCATCCGCCGCCTCCTCGCCGCGGGACTAGATCCGAATGGTAGTAGAATGACACCCGCCCTGTTCGAGGCTATAGAGAAGGGCCGAACGGGTGTCGTGAAGCTTCTCCTGGCCCACGGATCCAATCCACATTCTTCGTATATATATAAAAATAAAAGTCCGCTTCATTATGCTGCAAATTTTGGACAGGAGGATCTGGTACGCTTCTTCTTGGGGGAAGGACTGGATCCCAACATGCAGAGTACCGGTGGCTGGACGCCGCTCTTGGCTGCTGCCAATTGGGGCCATGAAAGAATTGTCAGAGCCCTGCTGGAGAACGGAGCGAGCGCAGCTGTCGTGGATGAGAAGAAAGATACGGCCTTGTCCCTTGCGATAAAGGGCAGTCATGAGAGTCTAGCCAGCCTGCTTGTTCAGAAAGTTCCGGTCTCGCACCTGGAGCTACAGGATGAGAGGACTCGGCGCACACCGCTTATACTAGCAGCGATATACGGTCAAACCAGGATAGTTCGCGATCTTCTCAACGCCGGAGCAAATGTAGACCAAGAAGAAGAACAGCAGTACGGGTGTCAGGCTCTCTGGTATGCGGTCATCAAGGACCATCGGGACATTGTGCGGATGTTGATTGAAGCCGGCGCCGATGTCAACCATCAAGGTCGATTTGGCAGAGCTCCTTTGTTGGGCGCGGTGAGCCGTCAGAGCCTGGAGCTTCTCAGGATTTGCATCGACGCCGGGGCAGATATACATGTGCCGAATGAATACGGGGTAAATGCGCTCGTTCGTGCCGGGCAGGAGGGCGATCTGGAAACGGTTAAGCTTCTCCTGAGTGTGGACTCCAGCGCAGAATGCATCCAGATTATCCTAGACGCTGCGTTCGAGCATAGCAGGGCGCCTCTCGTCGCCTATCTCCTGGATAACGGCGGCTCGCTGGAAGGGCATTTGGAAGGGGGGATACTCCCGCGGAATTGGGGGATCACAAGTGAGCGGCGCTCCGCTGCGATGACGCTGCTGATGATGGAGAGGGGGTATTACGTCCCCGAGATCCATAGCGAGTACGGACACCCCCCTTTAGAACTAGCGGTTATACAAGGGGATGTGGATACCCTCAACAGACTGCTAGAAATGGGTTACGGCAGGGACGACAGCAGTGGCGCTGAGCTGCAACACCTGCTCTGGATGGCGGTGACTGAGGAAAGACTGGCCGTGGTAGCGCGCTTGCTGCAAGAGAGTGGGCTCAAGGCGCCTGGAGCAAATCTGCTAAGAGTGGCCTGGCGTGCTCGGGTGGAAATTATCAACATGTTCCTTGAATCGGGTGTCGACCTGACCGCCGCGGACGAGGACGGAACGACCACCTTCTTAAGGGCCGCCCGAGATGGGGTCGAGAGAGTGGTCCGCCTGCTTGTCCAACGCGGGGCCGATCCGAGCGTCAAAGACAGCAACGGTTATACCGCGCTCTCCCTAGCGGCTCAGTTCGGTCACCCCAAGGTTGTGCTAGCCTTGCTAGAGGACGGTACTGCGCCAGAGACATGGACCCGGCCCTCCCTAGCCGTAGCAAATTTTGACAACCCTCCTAGATATCTAGAGTTCATCGATACCCCGGATAACCTCAACCGCACGCCACTATTCTTCGCCACAGTCCTCGGACACGAAGATATCGTCAGGATCCTCCTCAGCCGAGGCAGCAACGCGATAGAGACTCCCACATGCGCAGACCGCACCGCCCTATCCTTTGCAGCTAGGTTCCGACGATTCGCCCTGGCCGATCAAAAAGACTACAGTCTCCAGTTTATCTGGCAGTGGTTGCAGTATCCGTCTGAGGCAACCGTCAATCTAAAAGCCACAGAAGAAGCGTCCAGTATAGAGCGAGAAATAGAGCTTTGGTGTGGGAAATGCAGAACGCCGCTCCCTCTCTACGCCCCACATCTTTGGTGTCTGGATGACTCTCACGCCGACTGTCATTATTGTCAGGAATGCTTGACTCAGGGGGCCAAATGCGATGACAGCACACAGGCTCTCAAGATGGTGATCTCGGGCGAAGAGGGGGGGTTCTGGGAGATGGATTTGGTGGATTACTACAACTACGTTGATTCATAGCCAATTTTACTACTTCTAGTTCTTACCATGAAACATCTTTCGCTCCGGTCAACCCTCTTTTCTTTCATGGTGTAGTAGGATATCTCTGTATAATATGGAGGCGACTCGAGATTACCACTCGAATAATCGCAAATCAAGTTCAGTACCAACACGGCCATCATCCCCAACAGTCTGCCTCCCCAACGGTTTACCTTCCGATGTCATACTCATGTTAGAGCAAGGATGTTGTGACTCAATCCGAATGTACGCATCTAGAACCTTTCGATGCCCCTGACAAGAATCCGAGTGGCGCAAAAACAAGCTTATTTGCAGCTGATTCAGTAGGCTTGTACCTTTTCCTTCCGACTCATCCCAAGCATTACCGAAAACGGAAAATGTTGCGAAGAACGAACCACACCATAAGGCTGCAGTATTCACGATGCCGTGAAACCCGTCTTAGCAGATATACAAACCCGATCGCACATGTCAAAATTCATCCAGGGTCCAGTCCACATCCATCAGGCAAAATAATTTTCGTTGTATTGATTTGTAGGTGTTTGTTGAGTGGCATGATGCCGGATCATGTTGGGGTTCAAGCTGCTGCATTCACATGTGATCGTCGAAACCCTAGTTACGACCTTATACCAGACATCGATATTGTGGCGAAAGACCATTGCATCACGTCTCTGTACAGCTTCACGTGTATTTCAAAATCCAGAGATGGCGAATTCGTCTGCCTAGAGGATTGTTGAGAGAGCTTGAGTATATAAAGATGTGAAAAGCAGCATATCCCACTTATTCTTCCTCATCAAGCACACAGTTCCGAGCAAGACAATCAAGATTGCTTTCTTACAGTCAATTACCCTTCAATTTGCTACTTCCTCTTGTATCACCTTGAAATCATCGCTACCAACTCAAAATGGTCGCCCTCAAAGCAACCCAGTCGCTAGCGTCCAAAGCCTCCATCGAAAACATCACCGGATGCTGGGCCATGGTCCGTCCCTACCCTACTTCCAACTATCTAATCTAACAAGACACCCTCTCTTACTAACGCACCATAGAACAAACGCCTCTCCACGGACGTGGACACCATGTTCAAAATGGTACCTCTTACCTTTTACCCTCCAATTGATATATATATATATATATCTATACCTCTATCTAACCACTTCCAGCAAAACGTAAACTGGCTCATCCGCAAAACCCTCCAAACCGCCACAATCTACCTAACCTTCACCCAACACACGACCGCGGACCCCTCATCCTCCCTCCCCATAATCCACCTCGACATAATCCAGACCACAAGCGTGAAAATCGCCCCGATCAAAGAAACCCGCGTCCTGGACGGCCAGCCCCGCACCCACAAAGATCATATCTTCGGGTCGCTCGTCACGCAGAGTCGCTCCGTGAGGGGCAGACCGGATAGTCACGGCGTGGTGCGGCCGGACGTGCAGGGCACAGATCTTGGGATTGAGGATGAGGATGAGGATGAGGATGGCGATGGTAGGGTTGGTCGGTTCCTGCGGGGGGAAATTGACTGTTCTGGGAACGAGTGTGCCGGGTTCCTGGTTGAGGAGCCGGTGGGGAGTGGGTTTGGGAAGGGGAGCGGGTTGTGGACGCATACGGTGGAAAGGGAGGTGAATTCGGCGTGGGTGGCTGAGACGGTATGTTACTTTTTTTTTTTTTCTTCCCTTCCTTGACTGGTGTCTTTAGGGAGGGGGTGGCTGATTGGGAGTAGGTCTGGGGGTTTGAGGTTATGGATGAGGAGCGGTATTTGACGAGTCGGGTGGTTGTTGTGGATCGGCGGGGGGAGTATCGGTTCGTGCGGTGTGTTTTTGAATTGGTGGGTTAAGGCAGAGTAAAGGGTTCTTATTTTTTTGTTGATTGTTGCGTTTGTTTCTGGTTGTAACTATAGTTATCTTGCTAGTAATCTCAGTCTCGTTTTAATTTCAACGCGGGGTTTTAAATCGTGTGATATTTCCAGTGTAGGATTGAAGAATATCTCAATTGCCCTCCTTGTGGATTCTAGAAATGCGATGAGACAATAATGATAACCATCAATGTATATAATGGTGATACTCTGGTGCGCCTAGTGGATTATGGATTGGTGCTAAAAAAAAATATACTAGGAGTGTCTATATGAGACAGGGATATAGATCAATTAAGAACTTCTTTCACAAAAACAAGAAAAATAAAAATGGACTCCTGAGAGATCCAAGGCTGATTGGGCTGGGCCATGCATGCACAGGGCATGTTATGGCCTGGTTACCATGTGGCCTGACAAGCATTATTTACCTATCTTATTCACCAATTACATCTTCAGAGAGGTTGCCTTCTAATGCTTAATTCTAGGGGCTGTCTACTATGAGAACGAGGAGGTGAGGATTGCCACAAATATTACCACTACTGTGTATGTGATAAGAAAGCTCTACATTTCTCCTGTGCCAAAACCAAAACCAAATTTCCAAGACCGCCAGAGTGGAGAGTTTAGCTGTCAAAAATGTCGCAGTGTCGGGGGGAAATTAGGGTTGGTTGGCTGAGTGATTTATCTGGGCCAACCAGCGGCACAGCCACAGTAAGTTATAGAGATCGAGCCGTGGATTCCACCAGGTCGAGATAAACAAAAAGCCGCAATTCATTAGGTCATTCAAGAGTACACTGCCTTGAAAAAAAACATTCCCCCAGGTCACCCTGTCAATCAAATCCAAAATGCATCATTTATGTCCCCTCCATATCTACGCAATTAAAGGCAGACCCAACGCACAGGGCAACGTAACAGCTATCAACCATATCAACGGTTATACCAGAGTAGCCCTAACCCTCTGCGGGAAGCCTCAGTCCGGCCAATGGCTAAGCGCGATTTATCTACACCTATAGATTTTACCTCTGGTGGCTAGAAATTTCTGCCTCTCCCACAATGCTATCCCCAATCCGCCTACCCTAGGATTGTATCCACTCGACTCGTCTACAGGAGAGTCTTGCATGAGGGAATTATTCTCGCCATCTCCTCGAGTCGGAGCAGTCCTCCCATATCAACGTGCCCACGACTCTTGACGGCAACCCAGAATTTACGTAAAACCAGGCCGCCGCGACGTAGAATTGTTTCGCTTGCCGTCAATGAGGAAAAGCGTGGGCCATGGAATAACATTATGGTGTCAAAAGCAGTGTCGGAGGGGGTGGTTCTCCTGGTGAGAATTCCGATTCTGTCGAGTATAAGATCCAACAGCCCAGCCCAGCTATGGTTCCCTGATTTTTCCCAGCTCAATTCTCATCATTGCTGCAAAGCTGGCGGGCAGTGACCTGAAAGAGACCCTTTTGGAGCCCCCTCCTTGGTACAGTTACCAATATACACCCGGGATGAAACCCGAGAATGACGATCTTGACGTTGAGCTCCAAGATGTGGAACGAGGGGAAGAGCGACCTCGTGCCATCACCTTTGGGCCCGATGAGCGTGCCCAGATTCGGGGCTTCCCACTCGATCGCAACGCCTCGCGCTCGTTGAGTCGTGCTCGCTCAATCTCCAGCCTCCCGGCCGAGTTCCACCGGCTGAGCTTCCAGATCTCCGACTCTGAATCTCGTCGGGAAAAGCCTGACGAAGGTGTAAAGAAGAAGAAGAAGAAGAAGAAGAAGAAGAAGGAGAAAAAAACCAAGGAGAGCCTGGATGACTCCGACTACTTTGAACGGCTCGACTTTCACTGCCTCAGCACCGACAGAGTCTGTGTCCAGCTGGGGACTCTAGAAAGTGGGCTCACGGCATCAGACGCCGCTGCTCGTCTCCAGCGCGATGGTAGGAATACCCTACCCCAGCGCAGACAGAACTATGTCAAGAAGATCCTGAAGTACGTCTTTGGAGACTTTTGCTCTGTCCTCTGGATCGGGGTCATTATCTTCTTCATCTGCTGGCGCCCACTGGGAGACCCTAACCCCGCCGCGTACAACCTGGGTCTCGCCATTCTGGTCCTCATTGTCATCTTTCTGCAGGCTTCCTTCTCTGCCTTCCAGGACTGGTCCACGGCCCGCACCATGAAAGCCATTCTCGACCTCATCCCGGCCGATGGCTTTGTGATCCGCGACGGCCAAACCGCCAAGATCCCTTCGACTGACCTGGTGGTCGGCGATCTCGTCAAGATCTCCGTGGGCAACAAAGTCCCCGCGGATCTGCGCCTGCTGTCTACCTCTGGGGACCTGCGGTTCGATCGGTCCCTGCTGACCGGCGAGTCGGACGAGATCGATGGCACGACGGAGATGACCAACAACAACTTCCTCGAAAGCCACAACATTGCCTTGATGGGCACTCTCGTGACGAATGGCAGCGCAACCGGGATCGTCGTGCTGACGGGGAAGAACACGGTGATGGGCCATGTGGCTGTGGCCTCGACCTCTGCCAACGACCAGCCCACGCTGATCCAGCGCGAGATCACGCGTTTTGTCACGATCATTGTGTGTTTGACGGTGTGCCTGGCGTGTCTGCTGCTCTTCACCTGGGTCGGCTGGCTGCGCGTCGACCACCACGACTACATGAATGTGATTGCCATGCTCAACAATGTCATGGGCTGTGTTGTCGCGTTCATCCCCGAGGGTATGCCCGTGGGCGTGGCGCTGACTCTGCTCAGAGTCGCCACGCGGATGAAGGACAACCAGATCCTCCCCAAGGGCCTGGCTACCGTGGAGACCCTGGGCTGCGTCAACGTCATCTGCTCCGACAAGACGGGCACGCTGACCGAGAACCGCATGGCTGTCGTCACGGCCGGGTTCGTGGACAAGAGCATGTCTGCGGAGGAGGCCGTCTCCGCTACTGCTGCCTCAAAACCGCTCCAGGAGCTGCACATGGCCGCCGCGCTGTGCAATGACGCGACGTTCGACCCGGAATCCCTGAAGGAGCCGGTGATGCATCGCAAGGTGCTAGGAAACGCCACCGACGGGGCCGTCCTCAAGTTTGCCGAGACGATCCAGGCGGATTCGCCGACTGCCCTCAACAACGTGCACCCTCGCATCTTCACCATCCCGTTCAACTCGAAGAACAAATGGATGCTGACGCTGCACAAAACCCCTTCTCGGACGGAGCTGCTCCTCCTGGTCAAGGGTGCGTCCGATATCCTGTTGCCCCATTGTACCTCCTACTGGTCCTACACGAGTAACACCGTCGAACCCCTGGACACATCGACTCGCCAGCAGCTCGCTGCCCACCAGGAAAAAATGGCCCGCAACGCCCAGCGCGTCATCCTGCTCTGCCAACGACACATCTCACCCGTGAACGCCCCCGCAACGAACGCCTTTTCCGACGAGGTGCACGCGTCAGTGGCCAACCTCACGCTCATCGGGACCCTCGGCATCATCGACCCCCCTCGCGCCGAAGCCGCCTGCACCGTCGCAGCCTGTCGTCGCGCTGGAGCCCGCTTCTTCATGGTGACCGGCGACCAAGGTCTCACGGGCGCCGCGATTGCCCGCGACATTGGCATCTTCACCGGCACCGCCGACCCGGACACCTTCACCACCCTCGTCGAGCGACGCACCGAGAGCACCGCCCCTAGTATCGAAAAAGAATGCAACCGGTCCCTCCTTCTCGAAGGCCCCTCCATCTCCGCCCTCACCGCGCAAGACTGGGACACGGTCTGCAGCTACGTGGAGATCGTCTTCGGCCGCACCATGCCCGAACAAAAGCTCCGCATCGTCACCGAGCTCCAAGCCCGCGGCAACATCGTCGCAGTCACCGGCGACGGGGTCAACGACGCCCCCGCCATGCGCGCGGCAGACGTCGGCATCGCCGTGGTCACGGGCTCCGACGTCGCCCTCGAAGCAGCGGACCTCATCCTCCTCGACAAATTCGACTCGATCGTCGAAGCCATCCGCCTCGGCCGGCTCGTCTTCCAGAACCTGCAAAAGGTCATCTCCTACCTCCTCCCGGCGGGCTCCTGGTCCGAGATCTGGCCGGTGCTACTCAACGTCTTCCTGGGGGTTCCGGCGCCGCTGTCCTCCTTCCTCATGATCATCATCTGCGTCTTCACGGACCTCTTCTGCGCGCTGGCCCTCGTCATGGAAGAAGAGGAGTTTGACCTGCTCACGCTGCCGCCACGCGACCATAAACGCGACCACCTGATCAACTTCAAGGTCTACGCGCAGAGCTACCTCTTCGTCGGGGTCATGGAGACCGTCGCCGCCCACGGCATGTTCTTCCTGTACTACTGGCGCCACGCGCGGATCCCGGCCAGTGACCTCTTCCTCGCGTTTGAGAAATACTCGGCCGGGTTCCACGGCTACTCTGCCGAGGAGCTGGCCCGGTTCAACACCACGGGGCAGAGCGTGTATTTCATCACGCTGCTGATCCTGCAGTGGGGCAATATCCTCAGCGTGCGCAATAAGCGGCTGTCGATTCTCCAGGCGGACCCGGTGCGCGGGAAGAGGCGCAATCCGTGGCTGCTGGCCAGTCTGCTGGTGAGTTTGGGGATTGCGGTGTTTGTGACGGAGGAGCCGGGGCTGCAGAGGATCTTTGGGACGGCGTCGGCGCCGGTGGAGTTTTGGTTTTTGCCGTTGCCGTTGGCGCTGGGGGTGCTTTTTATGGATGAGGTGAGGAAGTTGGGGGTGAGGGGGTGGCCACGGGGGTGGTTGGCTAGGGTTGCTTGGTAGTCCTCCTACTACTACTACTACTACTACTACTACTACTACTACTACTACTACTACTACTACTACTACTACTACTACTACTACTACTACTACTACTACTACTACTACTACTACTACTACTACTACTACTACTACTAC